>OZ005702.1:7250174-7541375 GCA_963930775.1 Cliona cf. orientalis | reverse complement strand
TCTGGCAACGAAGGTCACCTTCACATAGGGGTCACTGAGGAAAAAAAAAATCATATTCAGGAATAATGAATACTACCACCATTGGGATGAATTAGGGGGGGGGGGGGGGTGCGGGCAGTGGCGGATGAAATACACTTGTGTACATACCTTAATCCAAATACATCTTTCTTCACTAGATTCCTGGCCTCCACTACTGTTAGCTTGAGAGTCTACGAACAGATAAGAACCACAGATAGTGATAAGCATGTAGTGTACAGTATAACTAGTATTGTTTAGTTTGGCTATCCACACAATGCAAACCAGAGTATGATACGTACAATCAAAACACAAAAGATACGCATTATGCAATGACAGTTCGATTTTGCTGTGTCATAGTCACACGCGAGCAGATTTGCCAGAGACAACTAACAAAGATGGGCTATAATATTATAATACTCAAAAATCGGGTCAAGTGGCATAAATGGCACCCAAATTTTCGCGTGCCATTGTGACAGGATTTTAGGTCACCAGTATCTTCCATGGTTGAAATTATCGCGGTGCCGTTCTTGCCACTTGATCCCAAGAATCTCATCCCCAAGCCTGGGCCCCCCCCCCCCTCTCAGCCCGGTTAAGCTTTTGTGTGGCTGAAACTGGGGAGTGGAAAAACATCAGAAAATAGCTCTATAACTGAGCCGTTTTCAATAGACTGACAATTTGACCTTTTTTCAGCATGTAACATTGGTATGATAGAATGACCCCTCCAACATGCAAGGGGGTGTAGCTGGCTCATACGAGTCATAGTTGTCTTGATATATATATACTGTCTCTCAGTCTGAATACACATAGAAATTGATAAGCGGTAAAATTTCAAACACTAGACTAGGCAAAGGATCCACCGATCCATATATAGCTAGCTAGGATCTATACGTACCTTTGTAGCAGCAGCGGCGTGAGAGGAGCCAGCACTCGCCATATCGTCTCGAGAGCGATCGAGCAAGATGACGATCATTACCTACCCCATATTATTCGTGTGCAACATGCATGGATAATTAAAGGGGCAGCAGCATGCATAATAATTATTATGGGCAACAATAATGATCGATATTATTAATTGTCCCCAGCCCAGCTAGACTTGCTTCAGTTTTTAATTATTATTAAAAAGATGCATGGTAATTCCTCACGTGCACATTATTTTATATTTCTTGTGAATTTTATAATTATTAAGGATATTACATAAGCACAATAATAATAATTGTTATTAGATATATTGAAATCAGCAATAGTAGAACCTAGAGCTATAGGACATGACTACTTACTAAAAAAAAATCAACATTACTATCAATAACGAAAAAAGTAAAACCATAATTATTGTGACAAAAGAATGATTTCCTGTTATATTATTATAATGTTAGTCAACTCCTTCAAATCCCTCAGTGTTCTCTACTGCTAGACGAAGCATCTCCTTCAGTTTATGGTAGCTTGGGTAGGGAGGAAGATCAATGCGATTGAAACTGAGAGGAGAGAGAGAAGGGGAGAGAGAGAGAGAGAGAGAGAGAGAGAGAGAGAGAGAGAGAGAGAGAGAGAGAGAGAGAGAGAGAGAGAGAGAGAGAGAGAGAGAGAGAGAGAGAGAAGGGGGAGAGAGAGAGAGAGAGAGAGAGAGAGAGAGAGAGAAGGGGGAGAGAGAGAGAGAGAGAGAGAGCAAGGGGGAGGGTGGGACGAGGGACATCATGATCATAACTCATTAGGAATCACAACTACCGTAGTTAATTGAATACAACACATGATGAAAGAAGTTACGAATTCTCATAACATTTATGTATAGAGCGATTTGACGATCTTTACCAGAAAAACGTGCATTTTTCAAAACTGAAATTATTTTTTCCATTTGTTGTATTAGATAAGTATGGTATACCGACTCAAACAATATAACCCCAAATTAGCGACTTCTTGCCTTGACTTACCAAGTGTGTGCCCTTGGTAGTGAAGTTGGCTCCCCGTATCTCTTGAGACAGAACTTCCTAGGTCCCTGGCTTCCCTGTAGCTCAGAAAAACCGTTCATCGGTACTTTAGACGTCCCCGTCACAAATTGAAGCAGTCTGGCTCTCATTTCGTTGTCGTAGTTTTCCACGGCTTTCCAGAACCAGACGACGACCTGATCGTTAGGCCAGTAGCCATTGTACTCCGTGTTTCTCTGCCAATCTTCAACGTCTATCTCTGCCAATCCACCAAGAAGGTACTGTGGTTCAAAGGTAGGAGAATATTCGTGCATGAGTACACCAGGGTGAACAGACAATCATAACGCTACATTACCAAGCCAAGTGTAGCGCTTCAATATACGGGACTTCAATAAATAATTATTCCTGAGATCTGTAGCTATAGTAAGCTTTTGATGTGGTCTCAACTTCTCCCAAAATATACCCTCCAACTATATACACCTAATGTGAGCTCCCTCCCCTCACACACACACACACACCCACACAGTGAGATTAGAGTGCTAAACATGAGACAGGAAGATAACAGAGTGTGGCTATTATTCACATGTACGGGTGAGGGGATGTACATGATATTGTATGTATTGGGTTTACAGGACATAGTATCACTTACTTCCAGTTCTCTTTCATCGAATACCTTCATAAGAGACAGAGGGATAAGGTCAGAGAAACCCTGAAGGAAGAAAGGAGGAGGGGGAGAAGGTGAGAGAGAGAGAGAGAGGGGGGGGGGGGGAGAGAGAGGTTAATTTAGTGTATACTGTAGCATAATCACCAACTCCTTGCCTTCAAGAAGGCATCCATCTGTTTCCTGACTCGATCAGTAAACCTCCACTTCATAACCAAACTACATGTACACAAACAAAATCAATAATAATAATATTATGATTACTGATGCATACACCCCATAATTGCTGAGTGGTTGTGAGTAAATGAGTGTGTAAAACAAGGTCTTGAGGATTTTTAACCTTGTAGCTACGTTTTGTACATTGTGTATTTCATATACACAGATGGTCACAGACTCTTAGTATCATTAAATTTTGAAGCCTGCTTTTACTAGTGTGTATATGTACCCCAGCTGAGCTGACCAAGAGTAGATTATGGTCGTCATAACAGAAAATTAATAATCAGTGAAATCGTAGAATTAATGCAAACTCACTCGATGTATTCCTTCTTGTTGGCCTCTGTGACTTCAATGTTCCTTCCATTAGGCTTCAGGTCTTCTTCAATCACCTGATAGTCATGTGACAATGATAATAAAGTTTATGTTACATGTACGTATTATTGTACCCGTACCCAGACATATCATATAGCTCGTAAAAAATGTTATAATTATTCACGTACCTCTCCAAATACTTCTTTGTTGACACTGAAGTTGAGGCAGAGTGGCTCCGGGTCATTCTCAAGGATGTAGGTGAAACTGTTCCACAGCTCAACATCCTGTGGGTGTGGCCAAGCAGATAATTCAATTATAGCATAAGATTAAATTTGAATTTCTTGCTAGCGTGACTCACCACTGACTGCATGTCATCAAGAGTGATAGCCTTCTTCAACATCATCTTGTAGAATGGACGAATGAAAAATGCTACAAAAGAGAAGGAAAGATGTGAGTTTTGACTTCTCTCTCTCTCTCCCTCCCTCCCCCCCTTTCTCTCTCTCTCCCTCTCCCCTCTCCCTCCCTCCATCTCTTCCTCTCCCTCCCTCCCTCCCTCCCTCCTCACCATCGATGAGTCTGTTGTGGTAGACGGCCATTCCACAGATGCGTCCAATGAACCGGAAGTAGTCTAGATGGTTCTCATTGTAAGTACCTGACTCTGGACTGATCTGAAGAGTGTAGTCGTCACTGCAAGGTAAAAAAATAAAATCATAATAATTATTATGGAGAAAAGTTATACTTGTATGCCATAGCCCCCTCCCTCTTATAATGTAGCTAACTTCTTGAGCCTCCCTGAAACTCCACCCACAAGCCACACCTCTTTGACTAAATGGTTGTACCTACTCAAGTGCATGTGATGGTACCCCCTGAAGCCCCGCCCACAAGCACAAGCCACACCCACTCACCTAGCCGAGTACTCAAACAGTCCGTAGTACGGACTAAACATCTCGTGGGAGAGCAGATGAAACCACTCCCTGGCCACACCCCCATAGTCGAGACCCGTCTCTCCCTGGAACTCAACGTAGAGTCGGGATTTGAGATGCTCAATGTCTCTAACATTCATGATCACGTTGTACGAGTCTTCAAAAAGATGATCACGACGCAACGGGATGTTTAGTTGACGAGGAATCTCATGCTGAGGTGGGGAAAAATTGGAAAAAAAGATATTTGTGAACGTATGAAAATAATTAATGCCGATACTACACATGTACTATACGGACTTAAGAAAAACATACCTTGGGGTGAAGTTTTGATCTGAAGTTGGTGAACTTTTGTTTGTAGTCTCGAGAATATTGAATTTTCTGTTAAATAGAAGGAAGAGTCAATGCATGGATGCACCAAACAGTATATGATTTAACTCACAGCTGTAGGTTTATTCTTTGCTAATAGTCTCGGATCCTCCCACTGGGTGGAGTTAGTGTCTGTGAAGAGAGAGGGGGGGGGGGGGAGAGTGCATAGTAAAAATTAAAAGTATATTATATGCACTTTCTTTGTCACTCACTGTGATCAACAAAGAATATTCTTCCATCCTTCATCTGCTTCACCTCCCAGCCTCTCTGAACAAGAATAATCAAAGAATGAAAATCATATCTATGCATAAATTTTCTGCTACAGAGAGAGAGAGAGAGAGAGAGAGAGGGGGGGGGGGGGGGGGGAGAAAGAGAGAGAGAGATCCAATCATCTCTCACCGGAAGTGGTCCCAGTTCGTCGACCTTGCCTGCTTTCTGACTGGCGAGGTTAGGATGGTCCCAAGTGGTTGTATGAGTGTTGTGGTCGACGTAGTACCTCCGGCCGTCCTTGGCCATACGTGACTCCCAACCCTCAGGGAGGTCACTGTCCTGCACAGTCAGAAAAAGAGGGATGGATAGTAATATTACGGTAACGATCATAGCCCAGAAAAGCTACATGTATATATAATATGCACTGGGAATTTTGAGCAGATCATGCAAAAGTACGTGTATCTGTATAGTTTTGTACCCCTTACAGATCTTATGGTTATTGTAAACAGTAATTGTGGTTACACTGTAGCTTATGATAGCAAGTTTATTCTGCAATAAAACACAATCCACATGGGCCCTCTTTTGCGAGACTATGTTAGAAGGACTACTGGTACTCCACCCATGGGCCCTCTTTCGTGAGATCACAGTAAACTGACGAGTGTGACTCTGTAAACGATGGAAAGTCTTACTTGTTCAGTAGGTCCGACCTTTGCCCCACTCTCCTCTGCCGTAGGTTGCCTCTCGATGTAGCGAGGTTTCTCCCAGGTCGTTCGATGAGAGTTGTGGTCAATATAGTAGATCCTACCGTCCGCCGTCATGTTAGCCTCCCAGCCGGGGGGAAGCCCCTGACTCTATTAATAGTAACAGGAAGTATGATTCAATGCTAACACTACTAAATTTTGGCAAGAATTTTAATTTGGCAAATTCGGTATAGATTGCCAAATGCCAGTACTAATGGAGAGGCATTTGCCAAATTTAATGCTCGCCAAAGTTACCCGTTCTACGGTATTTTCTCCCAAAAGGAAGCAAAATAATTGCGCTAACTAGTCATAATATGCACCTAATAGTGCAAAGCGTACTATTAGTTTATGCTGTACACACAATAAATAAATCTTTAGTAGCAAATAAGCTATCTACAAAAATATTACATCGACAACTTACAGCTCTTTGTAGGGCAGTGTTGTGTTGAGGTGCAGGAGTGTGCGTGGCCAAGGTGGGTGTGGCCACAGGAGCCGATGCAGCAGTGGGTGTGGCAGCTGTCGCCTGGGTCTGCTGTTGGCCAAGGGGGGTGTGGCTTGAGGGGATTGATTGCAGGGATGCCCCCAAAGATGCCTGGGGCGGGTGGGACTCGTTGACGGAGGACTCGGAGGCTGAGTCGAGAGACGAGGTGGAGTGTCGGTCCTGTATCACCTGGAAACGTGAGGTGGACATGTATGATAGTTTGTACAATGTCATGTAATACATTGCAATGTACACGTATGTGCATGTATCACAGGTACTTGTATCTTTGAGACAAGGTAGCAATTGTACGTGAACTCTATCAAGCGGATTGTTCCTGATTGAGTACCATATTTATGAAATGCAAGATCTAATTAGTGCAGGAAAATTCGCGTTCTAAGACTTCTAATAATACATCTTAATGTAGAGTGTGACACACATACACCCATAGCAAGAACCGTTCCCTCTTTACACATACACACTCCCACTGCCCCCCCCCCCCCCCCCCCCCCACTACTCACGTCGATGCTGGTTGATCTATTGAGGAACCTCCTTGTGTGTGCCAGCTCTGCCATGATCTCCTCACTCCTTTCCTGGTCCCGAGCTCTGGCCCTTGCTCCTGGGGGTCGACGCAGAGACACTCGTCTGTCTCGATGGTTGATGAACACACGTCTGCGATTTGAGTCCTACAGCAGAGTAAAGGAATAAAAAAACAGAGATTGCATTGTACAAATCAATCTATATATGCCTAGGAGCTCTTTTCTCATACATTTATCAGACAAGTAATCGATGGGTACATAATAAACTACAATTACAAAGCCTACAAGCTTAAAAGGCAAGAAGCTTAAAAGCTTAGAAGCCAAAAAGCTTACCAGTCTTTCCTCCCATCCTTCTGGCAGGTCCTCACTGTCAGTGTCCGAGTCAGAAGTAGCCGAAGCGGTGGTATTGCTTGCGACAGAGGAAAGGGGAGGGGCAGAGGGTGTGGCTTCAGCGGGCTGATCGTTGAGGGTGATAACTTCAAAACCCAAAGCAACTGCAGTACTAGTGTCTTCTGTATGTGTGTGCGCATGTACATGTATAATAATTAAAGAAATAGGAGAGTGAGTGAGAGAGAGGGTGGGGGAGAAAAGAGAAAAAGAAAAAAAAGGGGGAGAGAGAGAGTGAATGAGAGAGAGATTAGGGGAAAGAGAGAGAAGAGAGAGAGAGAGAGGGAGAGGGAGAGAGTACACCACACACCAGAGTTGGTTGAAGTCACGGACTGATTCAGAGCTTGTGCAGGCTGTGTGTTTACTGTAGCACGCCGTCTGTCGTACATGATGTACTTCAAAGAGAGGGTGCCCCTGAAATAATTGGAAAAAAAATCTCATGTCAGCCACTTGTTCACTGAATGCCCTTAGATTACAGCATGCTGAGGAGAATACATTCCTTCATCAAGGACATACCATGATCCATGATGCTCTCTGGATTTCTGCATCCTTCTTCTAAAGAAATCGTTATTTATCTTCTGTACATGAGGCAGTGACGTATACCTGCCAGTGAATACACACACACATACAAAACTAATAATTAATTAGCATCAATAATAGCCTAAAATTTCAAGGGGGATGGGGGTGGGCTTTGCCCAATTCTCCTTAAATTTAGTTGTATACACATATCGTTGGCTCACCCATCGAGGAGCTTGGATGAGAACTTGTCATAAAGACTGAGTCTCATCTCTCGACCTTCATCTCGCTCCCAAACTGATCGTTCACCAACCTACATGTGTGTGCACATGTGTTTAAAGAGTGTGTGTACGTGTGTTTAAGGGGGGTGTGTGTACACATGTGTTTAAGGAGTGTGTGTACACATGTGTTTAAGGGGGGTGTGTGTACACATGTTTAAGAGGTATGTGCATGTGCACATGACATGTGTATACATGTGCATATGAGCGTGCGCATGCACATGTATACAGGTATGTGTGTGTGTGTGCATATTATGTATGTGTACACTATGTGTGTACATAATAAATTAATATAAACATCAACAGACAAGCCCACAAATATTTGCTATTGATGATTTTATTATTAAGCTTTGTGACCACATCCACTTGTATTGGGTGCTGTCCCAGTCAGACGTCTAGACAGTCCTTACCACCACCTCATGTTTACAAACAAGCATCCAGCCATCAAAGCAAAAGGGAGCAAAGTTCAACCACCCTCATTGAGTCAGGGTTAACACCAACAGGAGACAAAATCACACAATACCATGCAAGTACACTGGGGCTACCCCACAGCAGGTGGCTTTAGTGGCTTGTGCTCCCAAAAGAAGCCCCCCCATTACAAGTACTCTGGGGCTACCCCCCAGCCAAGAGGCAATCCAGTATGGCTGTATACACCATGTGTACTATGAGGTCTCAAGGTCTTGGCTTTAGTGGCTTGTGCTCCCAAAAGAAGTTTACTTCTGCCCCCAAATTGCTGTGTCATCCTCTCTCCATGCACCTAAAGGAGAGAGGGTTCCCAAACAGTAGACTCTCTTGCTCCCAAACCAGGAAGTGCATGAGATCACTTCCACCTACTCAGCTAAAGTACTTAGTACAGTTGCACCATTATAATAACAATACCTCACATCCTATGTAAACCACACCAAATGAATGCCAGTTTAACGCAATACTGCGTTCTAAATTTACAACTGTGTTTAGAGTGGTGCAATTATTCACAGCAGGCTAAGGAATGGCTCCCAAATTATCACAAGGGTATTCACATTGTATTTGAGTCATGTGTCGCTATAGTACACACTCATTGTAATGCACACACATACTTGTTGCCCGTTGCCTAGCAACCAAAGGGTTTATAGGTATTCTGCCTCCTACCAGAGGGGTACTGGGGTGATCTCAGGGCAGGGGTTGATGATGAAAGGGAAGGTTACAATCATGGGCCAACAAACTACCTAATTGAGATGCATGGTCGACCACGTATCCCTGTAGTACTACAATTTTAACCACAATGTATATTATACATGTACAAAATTATGTGGTATGCTATACTATACCTGTATCAAGTAAGTACTCTAGTACACTGTTGATTATGTAATACCTATATGTGTATTTAGTACTAAAGTACCATAATTATACATAATTTTGCAGTGTACAGGCACTGGTACTCGTTTGCCTGTACACATGTAGTATGTACTGTACATGTACGTAGTATGCTTTGGATAGTGAGAGAGAGAGTGGAAGGACGACCACTTAAGCATGAGCACTGGACCATCAAACACTTGAATAGATGATCACATAGATGTACATGTGGTGACTCCAGCATGAATTGCTAGGGTGTGTGTATTGCATAGTAGTAGCCAACAGATGTCTAGAGGGCACTTGTAGGGGTGTGGCTGATACATGTACGTGTACTAAAGCCTAGTTAGTTAGGGATGTTCTAAAAAAAGGAGTCCATTTAATTTTCTTCCCAAAAATCCATTCAACTATAGACATGTTTTGAAGCTTCTCTCCCAAAAGATACTCCACTAAAGCCAGTTCAGCTATAATTGCATTCCATTCAGTGTTTACAAGGTGACTGAAGTGATCTTAAGGAGAGCTTAAGTGTGTACATTTTCTTCCCAAAAAGACTTTCAAATTTCAACAGCTGCTCTTTAGTTTATACATGAGCCACTTGGGGATAGTTTCCATGGGACAAAAGAGCTTTTTAACCCATCACCCACTTACATACATGTACATGTATGTGCCTAGCCTTGAGAACTAGGGCTCTGCCTTTCGCTGGGATTAGGTTTGCTAAGCTGAGCAGGCAATGGGATGGTTGCAACTTAGGTTAGGGATTGGTAGTAGAATAAGCTGAATTTTTTGGTTATGTAGGTACTGTATGTAAAATTCATTTTACATATTCATGTACTCGAAAGGAATTTAAAATACGTCTACACACACGGTGACACTTACAATATAGGGCTGTGTCTCTGGGGTGTGGAGATCACAGTGGATCATAGCTCGACCAAGAAAATCATCTTTTATCTGGGGTATGGGGAGTTAGAGACTGAGATGACAATGACTGTGCATACTGACACTCAACTCACCAGGATGTTCTCATCGTAAACATCAAGAACGATGGAGAAGTCGTAATTACCACGGAGCTGTTGATTGAAAAGAGATCGGAGTAATAAATTCCACACATAATCACACCTCCCTCACTCTCTGCCCTCTCTCTCTCTCTCTCTCTCTCTCTCTCTCTCCTTGCACATGCATACTTCAGAGCATCTCACAGGTATGATAGTACAGTATGATGAGTTTGTCAGGCTTTAACATTATCTACCGATAATATAGTGTAGAGTATGCATACCTGGAAGTATAGTGTTTGGTTCCATCGAGGATGAAGGGTCTGTGGGGAAATAATAGGATGGTGAACAGAGAGGGAGAGGGGGGGGGGGTGGAGGGAGAGGACTTACCTTTTTAATAACTTGTGTCTTGTGTCCACTATGAGCTACTACGTGGTTTCTACCAATGAACGTAACCTTCACATAAGGATCACTGTGTACGAGAAAGGAATGTGTGTGTGCACATGTACATGTGTCAAGAGCGTGTTGTTTGGGGGGAGGGGGGGGGTGGCATTAGCAGTCTCACCTCAGTCCAAAGGCATCCTTCTTTAGTAGACCAGTAGCTTCTACCAGTGTCAGTTTCAGATCCTGAAGAAAGTCATGCCCACAGTACTATTAATTTTGCACACACCTCACAAAGGATAGCTAGCTCAAAAAGTTTAAAATTTAATATTATAAACTCATCCAGGGGTTCAATATATCTCTACATACTAGCCAAATTTATAGCCATTTGCTAGTCTATCTTTCTCTTTGGCTACTAGTCCCTGGATAGAGTAGCTATAGCCATTTCTTCACAACCTGCTCTTGAGATCAGCACATGCAGACTTCAGAAACTTGATATATTAAAGTTTGAGGACGATTTTATAAGCTTCTGGAATCCTCCTTTTGTTTATTGTTAGGATAATAACTTCATAAAATCTTTCTCTAGAACTTACTATTGTATGTGCGCCAGAGATGCCTGAAGAGTAGAAATGACTCGCCATGTCTCGATCGGATCACAATCAACTTTCTGTATCTCAAACTAGACCACGCCTGGTTTATAGTAGGTATGTGACCACGTGCACCATTACCACATTCAAATAGTGTAACTACGCATGCGCAGTAAGTTTAAATACTGGGACAAACAATTATGAAAGATTAATGACGAAAAGTTGTGGTGAGTATAGAAACTAATTATTGATATAAAACAAATTAAAATTGGATTTATTTGCAGCTAACTCCCTCAACTTCGTCAGTCCATTCTCAGTTAGCTTATTGCCCAGTATAATCAGCCGACGTAGGGAGCTGTTTACTTGAAGAGCCTCAGCTAGTGGAGTTACTCCAGCATCAGTTATAAGACAGTAACTGATATCAAGACTCTCTAAAGTTTTATTCTGCTTCAGAGCCTCAGCTAGTGGAGCTACTCCAGCATCAGTTATACCACACAAACTGATATCAAGACTCTCTAAAGTTTTATTCTGCTTCAGAGCCTCAGCTAGTGGAGCTACTCCAGCATCAGTTATACCACAGCCACTGATATCAAGCCTCTCTAAAGTTTTATTCTGCTTCAGAGCCTCAGCTAGTGGAGCTACTCCAGCATCAGTTGTACCACAGCGATTGATATAAAGTCTCTCTAGGGTTATTTTTTGCCTGAGAGCCTCAGCTAGTGCAGCTACTCCAGCATCAGTTATACCACAGTCACTGATACCAAGCTCCTCTAAAGTTTTATTCTGCTTTAGAGCCTCGACTAGATGAGTGACTCCATTGTCTCCTATTGGATTCTCAGAGATATTCAGTGATGTCAGTGAGCAATTTACAGTCAACATTCTCGATACATCCTTGACCATATCTAGCGTTAATTCACAATGACATAGTTCTAATTCTTTGAGTGTAGTGTTATTCTGAAGAGCTTCAGCAAGGAATGGAACTGACATATCTGTGAATGAAAAGTTCAGCGTTTCAATGGATGTATTCTGTTGCAGCAAATCAATAAAAACTTGTATATTGTCCTCTGTGATCATGTCATAACCACGAAGATGGAGTTCATCTAGTGGAAGAGAAGTGTTTGTTGCAATGGTAGATGCCAGGGTTTCGCCATCTACTTCATTGAGTCCTTCAATTACTAAGTATTCGAGTGCACTATTCTCCTCAAGACCTTGTGCAATGTAGACTACACCACCTTCTGATATATTGGCATCAAACAGAATTAGATTCCTCAGAGTTGTGTTCCTCTGCAGCATTTCAGTGACTATTGGACCATTCTCATCCGTTATCTCCAACAAGCATTCAGATAGATTTAGTTCAAATAGGGAAGTGTTTGTAATCAAGGCCTCTGCTAAAGACTGTAGCCCTCCAGCACCAATTGGATTTTTCGTAAGGTTAAGTGAACAGATTAGATCATTATTTTGCAATATTTCAGCTATACTTGCAACACCTTCTTCACAAATGTTGTTCACACTCAAATCAAAATCTAATACCCAAGTTTCAGCATATTCTCCACATGTAAGGTACTTCATCAAAGTTATGATACCATAATCGCCAATATAACAATGGCCAAGGTTTACTTCCATGACTACACGAGTATTGGACATACCAATTAAATACCCAATACTGAGCAGGTCCATTGGACTGAGTGAGCTACGACTAACATCTAACTTTCCAAGCTGATTTACTACAGACTGGCAATGAAATGGATCCTGAGCCTCATACAAGCAGCGAAGGAGGGAGAGTAAGTGAGACTTGGATTCCTTTGAAACTATTTCAGAAATAATCTTATCAATCCCTGGTGTCTTCAGCTTGGTGATGGCCGCATAAAACTGAAATACGCCAACAAAACGAGGTTGATAAAACAGCTGGTGGAACTGTGATACTTGCTCACTATCTGATAAGCTTGTTGCTATGTAATATCCAGCAAAAAGTTCTTGAAATGACAAGTGGATAAAATTATAAAACACAGACTTTCCACTTTGGAGAAAGCTCTCTATTGCTTGAAGAAGACTGAGTGTGTTGGATCCTTGAGGCAAGTCACTGGAAGAGAAGGTCACTTTGTTCTCCATCACACCACGATAGGCAAGCTCACAGAGACACTGAAAAGGCTCTCTCACTGCTTCACTCATGGAAAGATCATCTAAAGATGTTAGTTCAGCTGGCAATTCTCGACCTCTGCCTTCTCTCTCAAAGTGTCGTCGGATACAGTGAAGAACATTTATTGAAAATACTTCATACTCACTACTAGGGAGTGAACAACCTTTGACCTTAAAGTAGTGCATAGTAAGAGCAGCATTGAGTGGAAGGTAGCAGCTGCTTTGTACCACAGGGTTCTCTTGGATCTTCTGAAGTAGGGCTTCTAAAGCTTTGGTGTCTCCCTTGAGACACTCAGTGAAGTACTGCCTCTGCTCCTCTGGGGTGAACCCCAACACCTCAATTCGTGAAGAGACTACCGGCTGTAGGTCACCTGATGAAATTGGACGAGAGGTGACTATGATTGATATCTCATTGAGCAACCTATCCTTATAATACTGAGTTCGATACCCAGGATTATTTTGTAGGTACAGGAGCCACAGCTCTACTTTACTACACTCCCTATCTATGTGTTTGCTATATACAGGATCTTTTTCAATTTCTGCGAGCTTCTGCTCACTAGGATTTGGTGGCAAAAGTTTGCAGAATATAGAGTCTTGCTGTAGGTGAGATGGGAGCTCATCCCACCCGTCAAGGACCCACAGGACACCACGTCCATTAGTAGCTATTAGTTCAGCAGCTAATTCTTGAGCAACTGTAGCATTTTCAACAGGTAGCAGGTCAGCTATGGTCTGTGCTCTTTGCACTGCTGGGTCTCGTAACTGGACTAATATCACAGCAGTAAATTGCTGAAATAATTCTCTTTTTCCCCATTTTTGGCAAATAAATATTGTTAAAGTTGTTTTTCCTGAACCAGGGGCTCCTTCAATTAAAACAATTTGTCGTTCTTTATCCCTAAGAATATTTCTGAGCTCAATTGGTGACTTACTGTGAAGAATATCATCAATTTTGCCAGTAATGGTCATTTTGACAAATTGATCGTCAACTCGGCCATGCTGTACTTGTTCTCTCTGGATCATTGCTAATCTAAAAACTTTCCTTGTTGGTGAGGCAATCCATTCAGTGTGGGAAACAGTGGTCTGGGTTGCTAGCTGATATCGCTTCCTTAGCTTATCACTAAATTTGGTGAGAGGAGAATACACTAGTTTATCACCTACAGAGAGAGAGTGTATATCATTCTCTTTGAAGAAACCATCATCTGCTAATTCCAACAATTTGATCATATCAGGAGCTAAGACTGAAGGTACGCTCCAGTTGACTACAAATGAATGTGAATTTTTTACGCTGACTACTGCACAAATGACGTCAACCAGCCTAGCTTGAATGCATATCTTTCTTCGGATAGCATCGAGTTCAACTAGATTACAAGTTCGTGGATTTCTTTTTATTGTGGCTACCATTTTTGAGATGTTTTGGGCAATTTCCTCTTCACATGGCCAATTACAATCAATCAACTGTTGAACTGTCGTCCGATTCATGAAATTTTGAACTTCATGGCAGTAAGATTTCATTCTGTCCTTTAAACTAGTGCTCCCAAAGCTCTTGATGATGTGCTCAAGCAAGCTATAGTCAAGAAAGGAGAAGAGAGGATTAAGATGTAAAAAGAGCTCTGAAATACTTTTTTCCGATCGAAGTGTAGCGAGCTTGTCTAAAATCAATTTCTGATATTCATTTCTAAGTTTGGTTGGTAAGAGTGTTAAAGCGTGTAGAACCTTTTGGATATCAAAAGCTTTGCTTGCTTCTAATTCATCAAGAATGCAAGTATGAAGATCTCTGAACTGTGTTTCTAACTCTTCAATTTTATCACTCACATCTTGATCACTATAATAGTGCATAGTCACTACACCTATACAAATAGCATAGAGAGAGGATACAATAATAATATTATTATCATAGCTGAGGTACAGCTTTTATTACATGCAATAATCTTAAAAGAAATTGATAATTCAGGAGAGTAACTCAAGATTAGTATTTTCTCCTATTTAACCTCCTCCCTTTCCAATTCCCCTTTTCCTCAGATGACGTATGAGGTGCCACGGCTGTTTGCATAATATACCAGCTCAGCAATAAACCCCAGATAATGGCATTCTTGCATTTTGATCCTAATTTTTTTACTAGTAACTCTTGGTGGCTTTATGATGCCAAAACAAACAAAACTACATCATGCAAGTAATAAGCCTGAGCAACTTCAGTTTATACACTATGTAACAACCATGCCCATGCATGCCAATCCGGCAAACTTTAGAATTACTCCAGTTATTATAATAAAAAAATAAGTGGCATTAAAAGATGAATTAATTTTTAACGTACACATTAATTTTATTCCGTTCTCAAGATTATTAGCATACCAGTACAGCACATCACAATAATATTATTCATACTTAAAGGGAGGGTGGCATGAAAAATTTTTTTATTGGCTATTTTTGAACCTTGGGTCGAGTTATATTCTCATAATTTTTTGTAGATTTTTTGCTCTGCAACTTTTTGCAGAAAACGAGGTCAGTTTCCACTGATAATTGCATCCGCTTTTGCTCCATCCGGTTAGGGCGCGGTTTCGACGTGACGTCAGAAAAGGAACGCGTGGAGCTGGAGCTAGCTAGCTAGCCATGGAATAATATCAACAGATGCGTGGTTGCCGGGTGTTCTAACATCCCTAGCGATCATGTAAGCCTATTCAAGTTACCCAGCGATGCTATTCTAAGACGCAAATGAAAAGCAGGTACAGCAGACGCGAGCCGCGTCAGTGGAAGGCTACATGTACCGAACACTCACTATGAGCTACCATTTACTGGGGACTGTTTGACATCCACTCGGCGCTTGCTTCTCAGTTTGGGATGAAGAAAAGGAGGCGGTTGAAGTCTGAAGCTATTCCAACAATATTCCATCGACCATCCACGGCACAGGGTGCCGCTGAGACTGGGGAGAGTCACGCAATAGGACAATTCCAATGATTGCATGATGACGAGGGATCTCAAGTATATAAAAGGAGAGGAGCTGTAGAGAAGAGACAGAGGTTTGAGGTATATTATAAAAGCCACCATATTATTAGCACTAGCTAGGGTTTTATTCAGTGTAGCTAATACGTACAGACTGTCCATAAACTTTTCGAGATATCAGGGCCCTCATGCAGTAGCTAGCTGAGTCATAGCCTCGAACCCAGGCTCACCCTGAAAGTGAGCCTGGGTTCAAGGCTAGCTGAGTCAGTATAGACTCGGACACCTATGGAGATTATACTTCGTGAGATTCGCTGCATGTGACACTGGTAATTTTCATTTTTGCACAAAAACACAGCAAGTTCATAGTTCCGGATAAATAGAAAAAACAATTAACAAATAAGTAATATACGGTCATACATCCAGCTATATAAGACCAGCACGTGCATAACTTGGCGCTTTTTCTTTTTGCTGCGAGCACAGCGAGTTCAATATTCACAGTGTAGTCTAATAGTTTCGAAGTCAATAGTCAAGAGAGAATGTCTGAGTATAACGACGACAGTTCACGAGAGTCTGATGGGGATAATGATCAGTCCAAAGGCGCAGCCGATTCGGACGCTATCGACGAGTTGTTACGAGACCCCAAAAAGAAGGGTCTCGTACTGGCTAAACTTGGGCTGAATGACGATCCGAAGGACCCCGTCCCAACCCGTAAGGATAGCGGGAAGAGAGAGGACTCGAGCGACAGCTCGAACCAGCACCTCACCCTTAGTGGGAAGACTGCAGGTGCTTGGGCTATGCCGCCACCGCCATTTGGCGGTTGGTGGTTTCCGGGGCCGGGGATGGTGCCGCCCCCGTCCGGGAGTACGAGGCGCGCGCCGCCCGGTTGGCCATATGCGCATGCGTATGGAAGCTTCCCTCCTAATCCAACAGACCCATGTTCCAGTAAGTCAGTTGGAGCACAGAAACGCCCCAGGTTTTTGGAGTCGGAAGATAATGATTCTGATGATGAACAGAGTGACATTGTGAACCTTTTGGATGATGCAGAAGCACTAGAGTTGGTGGAATTCGATCCAACTGTCACGCCGAAGAATACGTGGGAACCTCAGAAGCCCATTGTTGCATTCTTGGAGAAGCACTTCAATAGGTCGTTATCAGACGATGAAAGGGAGTCCATTATGAAGGATTTTCCCAAGCCAGATTGTGGCGTCCTCACCGCCCCAAAATTGGATGAACAGGTGAAAGAGCATTTAAAAATGAAGGGTAAAGATCCCCATTTTGGGTCTGAGAAGTCACTGTATAAGTTACAGGAGCAAATGCTTGATGTAGCAGGTCCCCTTACCTGTCTATGGGCTGATCTCCTCAATAAAGAAGCACGTGTCTCGGCAGAGGACACACTGCTACTGGTACAGCGAGCGTTGGTCTTACTAGGGAGTGCTTCACATGCTATATCACAGGAGAGAAGGAAAATAGCATGGACGAGGATTAACCCGAAGCTCAAATCTCTGGCAACTGAGGAGTATGAAAAACGGGAAACAAATTTATTTGGTCCAGGATTTCTGGAGAAAGCCTCGAAAAGGATTGAGGTGGATAAAACGATGGAAAAGGTGTCCACTCCCAGCCACAAAGGGGGGACCCCCCCAGAAGAAAGCAAGGTATGAGAACGACAAATCTGATCTCCGTAGTTTTTTATCCAAGGGCGCCCCTGCAAGGTACGGCGGCAGGAAATATCAGCGCCAGCAGCCGTACTACCACCAAAGCAAGTTTCAATCCAAGAAGTATTACCAGAGGCCAACAAGAGCTGTGTCAGATCAGAGCAAAGCCGAGAAATCCAAGCCATCCCAATAAGCCCGATGGCGGGCCCTGCTGCGAAGAGTGTTCACCTCTCCACCTTAGCGATTACTCTAATTTTACCAGTACCATTTCTAGAGTCTCTTCCTCCAGCGGGGCGCCTCAGCCATTGCTACAGCAATTGGAAACAAATTACAAGCGACAATTGGGTGCTACAGTCAGTGCAGGGGTATCATTTGGAACTCGTAAGACAACCAATACAGAAGGTACCCCCACCGGAGCTGCACCTATCCGAGATTGCTCAACAGCACATCGAGGCAGAGGTGGAAAAGTTGATACAGAAACAGGCAGTACTGGCAGTGACTGCAATGCCCAACCAGTTTGTCAGCAGTATATTTGCAGTCCCGAAGAAGGATGGCTCACAGAGACCGGTGGTGAATCTCAAGCCGCTCAATACCTTCGTGAAGAAAATCCATTTCAAGATGGAAGGAGTTCACATGATCAAGGAGTTGCTGAGGAAGGACGACTGGATGGTCTCTATAGACCTCAAAGACGCTTACCTGTCAGTTCCAGTGACACCAACTCATCGCAAATATCTGCGATTCAACTGGAGAGGTCAGATGTACGAGTTTCAGTGCCTTCCCTTCGGCCTCAGCAGTGCTCCACGTACGTTTACAAAGGTATTGAGACCGGTCATGGCGATTCTGAGGCAGAGAGGAATGCGATCGATTATTTTCATCGACGACATCCTCTTGATAGCACAATCTCCACAGGAATTGCTGGATCAGACCCGGGAAGTAACCCAACTCCTGCAACTTCTAGGATTCAGGATAAACTGGGAAAAGTCAGTGCTGACTCCATGTCAGGAGATAACTTACCTAGGCTTCCTGATAAACTCAAAGTTGATGATGATTTACCTTCCCGAGGAGAAACGACAGGCCATCATAGAGGATTGCAGGACGGCTCTATCCCAAGAGTTAGTGTCTGTACGTACGCTGGCCAGAATTATAGGCAGGATGACAGCGGCAGCTCAGGCAATTGCCATAGCACCATTGCATTACAGGAAGTTACAGTGTGCAAAGAACAGAGCATTCCGATACACTCAGTCATTCGAGTCGACCATAAAGCTGGATATGGAAGCCAGAGCAGAGTTACAATGGTGGATCAACGAAATCGAGAATTGGAATGGAAACAGTATACTACCACAGACGCCGGATATGGTAATAGAAACAGATGCTTCCCTACTGGGTTGGGGAGCGTCGATGGGCAGTACGACAACAGGGGGACTGTGGTCACAGGACGAGAGATTGCAACACATCAATGTACTGGAATTGAAAGGCGGTGCCTTTGCAGTGAAAGCATTTGCGAAAGGATTGAGAAACATCCACGTGAGGCTAAGAATGGACAATACAACAGCAATTGCTTACCTCAACCACATGGGGGGAACGAGATCCCAAAGCTTAGCACAATGTGCATTGCAATTGTGGCAATGGTGTTTGCAGAGGGGTATAACCATCTCAGCCGAACATCTGCCGGGAGTGAAGAACATCAAAGCAGATGTGGAATCCCGAACTCTTCACTCATCGGCAGAGTGGATGCTGCATCCAATGCTTTGTCAGTGGATAATGCAGGTCATGGGGCCATGTCGAGTGGATTTGTTTGCTACACGCCTCAACAGTCAATTGCCGCATTACATCAGTTGGAGGCCAGACCCCTTTGCAGTGGCCACGGATGCCTTTCAGATTCCATGGATATACCTGAACGCATATGCATTCCCCCCCTTCTGCCTGGTGGGAAGGTGCCTACAGAAAATCAAGATAGAGAGAAGCTCAATTCTTCTAATAGCGCCAGTGTGGCCAACTCAATCCTGGTACCCAGTGTTGCTGGAATCCCTGGTGGATATTCCAATGCTATTGCCACAGGATCAGAATCTCCTCAGCGACCCCTTCAATCAGAGGCATCCGATGATGATGCAGGGTACCCTGCGGCTTGCCGCTTGGAAAGTGTCAGGAAACAACATCTTGCAAAAGGAATTTCAGAGAAGGCTACAGAGCTTATCACAGCGAGCTGGAGCTCAGGAACAAATACAGCCTACCAGTCCGCCTGGCGAAAATGGGACTGCTGGTGTGCTCAACGGCAGATTGATCCCTTTTCATGTGATATCAGATTTTTCCTGAATTTTCTAGCAGAGCTGTTTGAGCAAGGATTACAGCACCGTTCGATTAGTGCCATACGGTCAGCAGTATCCATGACTCATAATCAAGTTGAAGGTATTCCTATTGGACAGCATCCAATGGTGACGAGGTTATTGAAAGGGGTCCATAATTCTAGGCCACCCCAGCCTCGGTATACACAAACATGGGATGTAGACGTTGTCATCAAGTACATTTGTTCCATGGGTGACAACAAGGAGTTATCGTTGAAAACACTCTCCCTGAAACTGGCGATCCTAATGGCACTAGTGGATGCGAGCCGTACATCAGAACTTGCAGCACTTGATATCAGATATCGACGATTCAAACCAGAAGGGGTGTACTTCACACTGGCAACTCTCACAAAGAAAAGAACACCGGGGAAGACCCCAAAGGAAGTATTTTTCGGTGCGTATCCACCTAATCGCCAGTTATGTGTGGTACAGTGTCTGAAGCACTATGAGCAACGCACAAAGGCATTCAGAGGCAGTGGTGAACAGCAGTTGACCAAATTATTCTTATCGTATATTAAGCCTCACAAGCCGGTCACTTCTCAGCGTATTGCTCATTGGATCAAAATGTTTCTGAAAGATGCTGGCATTGATACTGGCATATTTTCTGCACATTCAGTCAGGGGTGCATCTGCTACAGCGGCTATGGATAAAGGAGTAACTCTGACTGATATTTTACATGTGGCTGATTGGAGTTCAGATACCACGTTTAGACGATTTTATTATCGTCCAATGAAGGATGCCACGTATGCTCATAAAGTTTTGTCACCCAAGAGTGATTTGGTACGTGGCATAATGAGGGCTCAGTACCTATATGTATGGAAGGGGCTTGGTACCCTAAAAGTTTTTGGCTTTATGCCTTTATTGGATATTCGCTGCTGTGGGCTTTGAATTCTACCAGTGTCACATGCAGCGAATCTCACGAAATATAATTGCCAATTTGACGAGGGCCCGAAGGGCCCGAAGTTAAGTTGGGATTATACGAGTGAGATGAGCAAATGTGACACTGCCCACCCCCCCACCCAAAATAGTGATTAGTATTATATTATGAATTATTATATAAATTTTATTCCTTACGTAGGTCTGAGACCCTTTGGCAAAGATTCTGTCAAAAGAAAAAGCGCCAAGTTATGCACGTGCTGGTCTTATATAGCTGGATGTATGACCGTATATTACTTATTTGTTAATTGTTTTTTCTATTTATCCGGAACTATGAACTTGCTGTGTTTTTGTGCAAAAATGAAAATTACCAGTGTCACATTTGCTCATCTCACTCGTATAATCCCAACTTAACTTCGGGCCCTTCGGGCCCTCGTCAAATTGGCAATTCCTGTTGAACCTCCCCAACATTCAAGTGGACATGACATTGTGTGTACACACATACATGTAGCTACTCAAAATTTGAGTCAGTAGTTTCTAACTCTAATGGTACCCCCTATCTTTCCTTTAGATCTGATGAACCCGATTCTTCATACACACGGAAGGGGCAGACTCTCTACTGGTGTTTAAATCAGCTCTCCTATTATCCATTATAGCAGTCAAACCAGTGTAAAGAAGGGTGAAGAGAGATACGATATCGTGTTTCCCAAGTACAGGAAGGGTGGCTACAAACGGTTGTCCAAGATCCAACATAATCATGGTAATGTATTTAATATTCACACACATTAACATTATTGTGGCTGTCACTTCTTGCTGCAGCTTACGTAGACGAACTACGAGGAGACCGTGACATTATGCAGCAAGGGATCTACACCCAGCTCAACTGAACCAACATCACAGTCCCACAGTCGTGGTAGTGGATTTGAAGAGCCGTCTCCGCAGTATATAAAACAAAGTAGATAATTCATGCTTTCACCTTGGTTATTCTTTAAACGTATAGTGCTGTCAATTTTCTCATGATTATTAATACACACAATACTAAACATAATATGATAATTGAATCCTGCACAGCTATAGCAGCACACTGCTGCTGATCTCACTAGCATTCTCATCATCAGCCTTTCCACCTCACAGCAGCAAATGCATGTTCCCAACTGGCACCTAAAGTTTACATAATAACATCTTATTCATGCATTTTGATTCAGATTCTTACCAGTCTCTGCTGTGGAGCCTTTCCTTGTCTCTAGAGTCGTCATCTCTTGCCTCTGCAACTGACTCTGCTGTATCCTCGAACCGTTCTCCTGGTGAATGATCACTAACCTCGGACTCAAACTGATACGCTTCGACCGTTTCCAGATCACCTTCTACTTCTGATGCTTCTTAGTCTTCGCTTTCGACGGAAGAAACTGAAAAGGACAGGCAAAGGTCCACAGAATCGCTGCTACTATCGCTCATGGTAGCCAACCCCTATCTTTTTAACGTTCAAGGATCGTGCAACATTCCTTTTCTGACGTCACGTCGAAACCGCGCCCTCCTTGCACCACAACCGGATGGAGCAAAAGCGCATGCAATTATCAGTGGAAACTGACCTCGTTTTCTGCAAAAAGTTGCAGAGCAAAAAATCTACAAAAAATTATGTGAATATAACTCGACCCAAGGTTCAAAAATAGCCAATAAAAAAAATGAAAATTTTTTCATGCCACCCTCCCTTTAAATATAAATTTTACGAAATTAAATTACAATACTGTCATGCACATGGCTTGTGTGAACCGGTGGCATCATCCCGTATGTCAGCCTAACCATAGCTCTAATTTTTGTACATAGATGGCCCCTGGTCGTGTGGTTGCAGGTGTACTGCAGTGTCTGGTCAGAATTGCTCCACCAAGGGAATACCCCCTAGGGCTTGTGGTCACACAGCTTTCACAATATATTGCATAGCATTTTCTGGTATCTACTACATGCTGTGACGCTACATGTACTCTTCCTAATGCACTCTCGCAATGAGGACTATAACTAGTTTACCTGAGGTACATTGCTTCATTTCCTTTTCCACCTCCTCAGCCAGGCTACCCAGACCAACAAGAGAGCTGCGTAATGCTGTGCATAGTGCTCCTAGAGTTGGATGAGTGGGGTGGTCAGCTGTCGGCCATTGGACCCATTGACTAAGAAGCTCTTGCAGATAGCTCACTGGAGCCCCTATCAATAGTGCAAGCATACCAGATATGGTTGTTAATTCAGGTTGGATGAATCCGAGACTAAGACCAATTCGATTCCATTTACAGCTATAGCTCTGGAGCAGTCGCATGAGGTGAGCAAGGTCCTTTTCACTCAATTTCACTCCATTAGCTCTGTTTAGCTCTAAAGATACAAACTCAAGATAAACTTAAGCAGAAATTTAGTGGACTTGTCCCCAGATTCCCTGATTTTTTTCAAAACACACATGACATTGTATAACATTGTATATAAAAGGCTGAGAGGAGCTGGAGAAGGGACAAGGCTTGATGCAGATGCAAAATGGTGTCCTTGGCCCTCCCCATAATTTAGGTAACTTTCTACTCTCCATCGTTTAGGAATAAGTAATATTCATAGATTAATTATAGTGGAGCTTCTTGTCCACCTCCCCCCCCCCCCCCCCCCGAAAAATCCTAATTCTAGCATGTAATACACAGTGCATAATAAATCGGAGGAAGGTAGCCATACACCCATATTGAACCCACTCCCCCCAAATTAAATTCTCAGGGAATTAACTGCACCTGATTTCAGATGTGGCTCGTGTGAGGCATCAGGAGCTGATTCTGACATTTGACTTTCAGGTCGATACAGTTCAAGAGCTCCCGCACCATTTTTCAACTCAGCCTCTTGATTTCCTATCTCCACCTCCACTGGGCAGCTTGGCTCCGCCCCTTGACTGACATCACTATTACCAGGCTGGTCTATACGGGACATAGAATAACTGAGCTATGGTATAAGCTAAATATGGCTGACATAGTTTATGCAGCAAAGCCTGAACAAAACCTTCATTATTAAATACTACGTCAGTAGTCAATATCCAAATATCAAAAGTACACACAGGGGATATGCATATGTGGGCAGGGATGTGAAAGAGATAGTTAACTTTGCATGGCCCAATAGTGCTGTAACAAAGCTTATATGGGCTATATTCCTCAGGGCACTGAGCAAGAAAGTGTAATGTCATAATCTAGAGGAGGTTGGATACGATCACGTGTACACAAAAAGTGGGCGTGTTGCCCATATGCAACACTGTACAAATGTAAGTCACAATCTAAAGCCTTGAAGATAGTTTTAAATGTGAAAGTAAGTTCAAATCCATGAGAAAAGAAGATCCAGCATCATACCCCACCCGTCCACCCCATCTACTTCTTGCAAATCGAGAAAACTTGTTTCTCAGAATGGCAACTATGACACCAAAAACAGTATTTGTCGAACGCAGTTGGCTTCTTTCGCTGTTATAACATTAGATCTACACGATTCATCTCCGGTCCAGCTTCAGACTTGGCCATAGTCTACAAACGCAAACATTACATTTTTTATCTACCAGCTACACTTACAACCTCATTGACGTATCTGTCGTATTTATTAAATACACGTACATTGAATGCCATGCATACCTTCACCCCCAATATATTATTTTCTAAGCTAGTGAGCTACTGTATGACAATCTGCTGTGCAACTCACTTTGGTAAGTAGAACGCAGGCTCTCCACAACTTCTTTAGCACACTCTACCTCTGATAGAATCTCAAGGAGCTCCGCGAACTTTGACGGAGCCAACTCTATTTTATTTCTTACTGCTTCAATCAGAATGGTTGCTTTCTCTGTCGAGGTATAAGAGACAACCAACATCTTCGGCATAATCTCCGCTGAAACGAATCCTTTGCCCAGCAGAATCCCTGCCACGCCCACTGGTTCGTTCGACAACGCTTGCACAAGATCATGACCTTGAACCGCGATCGCGTTGACTTCAGGAGGTGAATTAGAGGCCATCTTTAGCGGTGGACCAGGTAGCGAGAGTTGATATTCGAAGAGGAGAGTTCTTTTTCACTCGAAAGAGTTGGCTCAAGCAGCTAGTCGCTCGTAAGCGATTTAGATCACGTGACTGTGCAGGAACGGAATATTGCCATACTCGATCCATTCCGAATCCTGGTTCCAGCCCCGCCCTGCATGTGCACGTGTGCATTCCAGTGCATGCTATATAGTGCTAGTGCTGGTAAAATTAATTCCATGTGTATAATTATACGCATGCCCATGCAGTTTTAGTCATTGGAATCTATAATAATAATATTATTATTATAGTCTGGTTTTGTGTAACATGATATCATGTAATCAGTATGAAATTAATTGCATAATGTAATAATTATTATCAAGTGTGCTAGCTACCTATAATATAACATGTCATTATGACATGATCGTGTAGATCAACTTGGGTTATAAAAATTATTATTATTATGCCTGCACGTTAATAGTTTGAGTCCATATCAGACAATGGTGAGGTTGCTGTTCCCATTAGCTCCTTGGACTGGCAGGTCACTATGATGGTCCGCGCCGCTGCTGCTGGGCCTTGCCTCTACCAGATCTATAGACCTCTATTAATAGTAATGAGTCATCCGATGTCAAACACAACCTCCCCTCTCTCACCAACACCTATGCTCCTATTCAAATTCAATGAAGTAACTTGTCATGCATTGGAGCAATATAGGTGACTGAAGCAGTCAGATCAGGTTAATTAAGTGTGTAGCTAAACAAAATTTAAAAGATTTCAACCCTCAATAGCTGCTCACTAGTTTATACACAGTACAATGCGTATACATGACATCGTTATGCAGAATACTGCATGTATTATAATCTGACATTCTAGGATTGCAAAATTAATTCTCTCACAACGAAAGGCATTTCCTGCCACATTAATTGTCCATTTGTTCAGTACGCGGCCGAGCCGCGGCGGCCAGCCGCAGCCGATGGGCGGCTCTTTGGCGGCCAACGGCGGCTTTCGGGCGGCCCCAACGCGGCTTGGGCCGCCGCGGCAGTGTCCTTCTCGGCCACCGTAAATCTTTTCTCATTCAGCCGATATTAAACTTGTTTGGCACATTAAGCTCACCGCGCATGCGTATCATTTTACACAATTTGGATGTGATAACGGTGGTCACACCAAATATAAACTAACACTGGTAGAGGCTACTGGTTTACAAAATTAAAGAAGGATCCCTTTGGATTGAGGTGAGACCAGGCCACCCCCAACACACTTTAATAGTTGAAACATGTACACACACATATCTGTCATCAATAGTGATCCTTATGATTGTGAAGATTACTTTTGTTGACAGATCTAAGAAAGCAAGTCGTAGCTCACAAGTTATTAAAAAGGTAAGTCCTCTCTCTTCACCATCCTATCTATTCCCCTACAGACCCTTCATCCTCGATGGAACCAAACACTGTACATGCAGTTATAGTACTTCCAGGTAAGTGTATTCTACAGTATTGTCAGTATTAATATAATATTATTATGTTGAAGCATGACAACTTCATCATAATGTACTATCATATCTGTGAGATGCTCTAAAGTACTGTATTCGTATGCAAGGCATTCAGTGTATTTGTATGATATACAAAAGGAGAGAGAGGGAGGGGAGAATATATGACAGAGAGAGAAAGAGAGATTGAGAGACTCGGAGAGATCGAGAGGGAGAGGGAGGGCAGAGAGAGGTGGTGTGAATGTGTGCGGAATTTATTACTCTGATCTATTTTCAATCATCAGCTCCATGGTAATTACAAATTCTCCGGATCCATCATTCTTGATGTTTACGATGAGAACATCCTGGTGAGTTGAGTATCAGTATGCACAGCCATTATCATCTCAGTCTCTAACTTCCCACACCCCAGATAAAAGATGACTTTCTCGATCAAGCTATGCATGATCCACTGTGGTCTCCATGACAACAATCCAGAGACACAGCAGTGTCCTTCTCGGCCACCGTAAAGATTAATGACAGAGAGTTGTGGTGATTATGCAAGTATGATACAACATGAAAAAAATGTAACTAGCTAACTCCCATTTTTAGTTAGATTGTTGCCCTGTACATGTACATGCTTCAGAGCCTCAGCTAGTGGAGCTACTCCAGCATCAGTTATATGAGAGCCACTGATACCAAGCTCCTTTAAAGTTAATAATATTATATTCTGCTTCAGAGCCTCAGCTAGATTAGTGACTCCATCATAATAATATGATTATGCATCTCCTATTGGATTCTCAGAGATATTCAGCAACGTTAGCAAGCTAACATTTTTGATACATCCCTCATTATATCTCGTGTTAATTCATAATCACATAGTTCTAATTCTTTGAGTGTAGAGTTATTCTGAAGAGCTTCTGCAAGGAAGGGCACCGGATCAGAGACAATGTCTGACATACCAGTGATTGATAATCTCAGTATTTCAATGGATGTATTCTGTTGCAGCATATCAATAAAAGCTTGTTTGCTGTCCTCTGTGATCATGTCATAACCACGAAGTTCAAGTTCAACTAGTGGAAGAGAAGTGTTTTTAGCAATGGCAGATGCCAGGGCTTTGCCACCTACCGACCTGATTCCACTCATTTCCAAGCGTTTGAGTGCAGTATTCTTCTCGAGATCTTTTGCAATGTAGACTATACCAGCATCTGATATCTTGCTATGCATCAGAATAAGATTCCTCAGAGTTTTGTTTCTCTGCAGCATCTCAGTGACTACTGGACCATTCTCATCTGTTATCTCAAATGAGCATTGGGACAGATCAAGTTCAACTAGGGAAGTATTTGTAATCAAGGCCTCTGCTAAAGACTGTAGCCCTCCAGCACCAATTGGATTGTCACTGAGATCAAGTGAATTCATTATACACCTACTTTGCAATACTTGAGCTATACTTGCAGCACCTTCTTCATGAATTTTGTTCGATCTTAAGTCAAAGATCCAGGATCCAATACCTTTTGTGCATGAAAGATATTTCATCAAAATTTTGACACCATGATCTACTATATCACAACTGCCAAGTTCTACTAGCTTGACTACATTAGTGTACGTATTGGACATACCAATTAAATACCCAATACTGAGTAGGTCCATTGGACTGAGTGAGCTTTCACTAACATTTATTAACCAATATCCAAGCTGATTTACTATAGATTGGCAGAGAGATGGATTCTGAGCCTCATACAAGCATCGAAGGAGAGAGAGTAGGTGAGGTTTGGATTGCTTTAAAAATATTTCAGAAATAATCTTCTCAATCCCTGGTGTCTTCAGCTTGGTGATGGCTGCATAGAACTGAAATACACTAACAAAACGAGGATGATGAAACAGCTGGTGGAACTGAGATATTTGTTCACTATCTGATAAGCTTGTGGCAATGTAATAACCCGCTAAAAGTTCTTGAAACGACAAGTGGATAAAATAGTAGAACACTGACTTTCCACTTTGGAGGAAGCTCTCTATTGCTTGAAGAAGACTGAGTGTGTTGGATCCTTGAGGCAAGTCACTGGAAGAGAAGGTCACTTTATTCTCCATCACACCACGATAGGCAAGCTCACAGAGACAATGAAAAGGCTCTTTCACTGCTTCACTCCTGGATAGACCATGTAAAGTTACTAGCTGAACTGGCAATTCTCGACCTCTACATTCTCTCTCAAAATGCCGACAGATACAGTGAACAACATTTGTTGAAAGTACTTCATACTCACTGCTAGGGAGTGAATAGCCTTTGGTCTTAAAGTAGTGCACAGTGAGAGCAGCGTTGAGTGGAAGGTAGCAGCTGCTTTGTACCACAGGGTTCTCTTGGATCTTCTCAAGTAGGGCTTCTAAAGCTTTGGTGTCTCCTTTGAGACACTTGGTAAAGTACAGCCTCTGCTCCTCTGGGGTGAATCCCAACACCTCAATTCGTGAAGAGACCACTGGGTGTAGGTCACCTGATGAAATTGGACGAGATGTGATTATAATTGAAGCCTCATTGAGTAACCTATCCTTACAGTACTGTGCTCGAAACATAGGATCTCTTTCAATTTCTACAAGCTTCCATTTACTAGGCTTTGGTGGTAAAAGTTTGCGGCATATGGAGTCTTGCCGTAGGTGAGGTGGGAGCTCATCCCACCCGTCAAGGATCCACAGGACACCATGTCCATTACTAGCTATTAGTTCAGCAGCTATCTCCTCAGCATTATCAACAGGAAGCAGATCAGCTATGGTCTGTGCTCTTTGCACTGCTGGGTCTCGTAACTGGACAAGGATCATAACAGTGAATTGTTGAAATAACTCTCCTTTGCCCCATCTCTGACAAATATGAATCGTCAAAGTACTCTTTCCTGACCCAGGGGCTCCTTCTATTAAAAGGATCTGTTGGCTCCCACCCTTGAAAATTTTTTCAAGTTCTATAGGTATTTTCATGTGAAAAATATCATCAATTCTACCCCTAATGGTCATTTGGACAAATCTATCATTAATTTGACCATATTGTACTCGTTCTCTCTGGATCATAGCTAATTTAAAAATCTTTTTAATTGGTGAGGGGATCCAATCAGTGTGGGAAACAGTAGTTTGGACTACCTGGTATCGCTGCTTTAGCTCATTACCAAATGTGATAATACGAGAAGAATACAGCTGTAAATGATCTACAAAGAGAGAGTTAATCTTTTCCTTCACAAAGAAGCTTTGCTCTGTTTGCTTCATGGCTTCTATAAGTTGAGGGGTTAGGATTGAAGGTAGCCTCCATATGACTGTGAATGAATGTGAATGGCGAGCACCACCTAGTGCACAAATTACATCGGACAGCCTGGCACGGATGCAGATCTCTCTTCGAAGATTATCTAGCTCACTAAGTTTGACTGTCTGTGGATCTTTATTAATTTCAGCTAATACTCTGGATACATGCGGAGATACTTCCTCTCCACGTGGCAAATAACCTACCATCTGCTGAACTGTTGTCTGATTCATAAATATATGGATATTATGACAGTATTTTTGCATTCTTGCCTTTAAGACAGTGCTTCCAAATTCATCAATTATGTATTGAAGAAGTCCGTAGTCAAGGAAAGAGAAGAGAGGATTAAGATGTAAGAAAAGCTTAGAAATGCTTCCTTCTCGCGAAAGTGAAGGTAGTTTAGTTAAAATAACTTCTTGGTATTCTTCTCTTAGGTTTAATGGTAAAAGTGTTAGAGTCTGCAGCAATTCGTCAGTAGTTGTACCCCTCAATTCAGTTAAAATGCTCCGGTGGAGATGCTTAAACTCCTTCTCAAACTGTTTAATCTTACTGGTAACCTCTTGATCACTATTACTCTTCGTAACGACATCTATATTATTAGATAATAATATTTATATATATATCCCTGGGCCCTGGCTACAGCAATATTCACTGCACTTCTGAATTCCAATCCCCGCTCCCCCACACATGCACACCAATGAATACAATTAAGTTTCAATGACTATTATGATAATATGATTATTGCAATAAAATGCATACATAGCATGCTTCTGTAGCACCCATGCATGGCCATGGCATGAATGCTTTATTATAATTCCTAATCTTTCTGACTACCCGGGCGTTTGTGTACTGGACGCTTACTTCGTGCCAAACTATGTGCAAATTGTCAAAATTTAGGCGTAATTATGATAGCAGCTTGACTCACATTTATAGACAGCCACAAGGCAATTGTTATTTCATTAAGTACAGTAGCTGCAGGTTTACACTAAATTTGTAACTGCATGCTGCCACAAGTTAGCTTCTGGTGGCAAACACCATATTAATTGTTTTAAACTACAGTCCTATTTACCTGCACATAGTAACTGTTTCATTTCCTTTTCCACCTTCTCAGCCAGGCTACCCAGACCAACAAGAGAGTTTCGTAACGCTGTGCATAGTGCTCCTAGAGTTGGATTATTCTGATGTTTCTCTGTCGGCCATTGGACCCACTGACTAAGCAGCTCTTGCAGGTAGCTTACTGGAGCCCCTACAAGTAGTTTAAGCATACCAAATATGGTACCGTATATGTTCTAATATAGGCGCCACCCTAATTTAGGCGCCCTTTGGGACCTGCGCAATTTTTTCGGTTCTAATTTAAGGCGCCTTTCCGGACATCAATTATTTTTAGGCGGCGCCTATTTAATTGGAACGTATTGCCACGTGCAATATGGCATACCTCGGTACCGTCGATTGATCTATCGAGCTAGCAGTTTAGATGTCAAACTAAGCTGTCTCCTACATTTATATAAGCACTTACCGACTGGTTTGATGTCTTTCTGGAGTTAGAGACAATCGTTCTGATGGCTACGGTACCGACAACTCGAGAATGATTCAGCGATCAGCCTGAGTGAAATTTCCAAAAAGAACTGAAACTAGAACCATATTTTTGTTGTTCTCGCCACTATCACATTCACTGCCACTAAATAGGACCGATTAGTGATAGCGCTTGTGCTCTGGCAAACCTTCAAGAACCGTTCTAATTGCAGCGCTTAGGCGCCTCCCTAATTTAGGCGCCCTTTGACCTGCTCGTGAATTTTTCGGTTCTAATTGGAGGCGCCTGCACGATCTGTAATTATTTTTTGGGGGCGCCTATATTAGAAAGTATACGGTATTTAATTCATGCTGGGTGAATCCAAGACTAAGACCGATCGGATTCCATTTGTAGCTGTAGCTCTGGAGCAGTTGCACGAGATTCACAAGGTCCTTTTCACTGAACTTCACTCCATTAGCTCTGTTTGGCTCTGAAGATACAAACTTAAGATGAACTTAAGATATAGTGAAGGCAGAAACATTACTGGTAACCGTGTCCCCAGATTCCCTAAGGCTGAAAGGAGCTGGGGAAAGGATAAGGGTACATGTAAAAGCAACCTTGGCCCTTCCCAGAATTCATTGAAGATAGATGTATCATGCAGGTAACTTTCTCCTCTCCATGGAATATGTATTACTGATAGTGATAGAGATTAATATGGAGGGTGGAGCACTCTGTCCCTCTGACTTGTGCCTGTCCCATCCAACACCCCCATGTACCCTCATGGAATCACTAAATCTAGTTCGATAAATAGTCACTAGTGATCTCAAATTGTAAACTGTTAGAGGGTGAAAATTTAAGGATTTGACTGTACCTGATTCTAGATGTGGCTCGTGTGAGGTATCAGGAGCTGATTCTGACATTTGACCTTCAGGTCGATACAGTTCAAGAGCTCCCGCACCATTTTTCAACTCTGCCTCTTGATTTCCTGTCTCCTCCTCCACTGGGTAGCTTGGCTGCTCCCCTTGACTGATATCACCACTGCTGGGCTGGTCTATATATGGGACATATTATAATAGCCGAGAATGGTAGCTAGGTGATCTGATTGAGTTAAATTAATTAATGTGTGGCACTGACGCCCGACCTGACATAGTTTATGCTGTAAATTGGTGCAACACTTTCATGATTAACGCTAAATAAGGACAAATGCTTCTTCTAATTGAATGATACAGTGCAAAATTTTATTATTATGTCAAATTTGATCTATTAGCAGTGAATTTAATAAGCTGACCTACAGGAATGGTGGGCGTGGCCCTAGGCACCAAACTACAACTAGATCCACCAGCCCTCCTGCAAAAAGCGATTTAGCTAGATTGGAGTAAGTAGCATTCCTCTTTTCTCGCATATTCCACTGAAATAGCAATGTGGCCTTCTTTTGCTCCTCGTTTGTGAGTCCACCGTCGATCATGTCCAGTTCTTCCCGAGTAAATCCCAGGGCGGCTCCCACCGCTTTCCAGTCCTTCATTCTTTTAGTAAGCTCATCTCTGTGCTCTTTTGAACATATCCGGGTGAGGTGCTCCTCTCTAAGACAGTGGATGGCAATGATTTCTTCAAAATTAGTAGCCATGATCGTTTGTGTACACACGCGAATATATTTTCAGCGAAGGAAAGATCACATGAAGATCATACCACAAATTCCGCGAGCGCTCGAGCATATACGCATGCATACAGTGAAGTGCGGGGCTGATCTACGCATGCGCAATATTAGCAGTTGGTTGTTAGTTTCTGGCTTCATCAAGAGATTTAATATGGATGCTCTTCTATAGCTAGGCTATAGTGAATTAATTATAAGTCTTTAATACTATAAATAGATGCTTAAGTACAGTATTGTGCATGACATTGTCTACTCAGCATGAAAATTAATTATAATGAGACAATAATAATAATAATATTGTACAATACGATTAATATAGATCCCTATGTATATATAGGTGAGAGAATTATGCTTAGTACAGAATTGATTGATATTATTTGAGTTCGTATCAGACAACAGTGAAGGTTGCTATTCCCTTTAGCTCCTTGGACTGGCAGGTCACTACGTATACGATGATCCGCTGCTGCTGGGCCTTACCTCTACCAGATCTAGACCTCTGAGGAGTCATCTCAAACACAACCTCCCCTCTCTCACCAACACCCATGCTCCTGTTCAAATTCAATAAAATAACTTGTCATCCACTGGAGCAATAATAATATTATAGGTGACTGAGGGTTAAGTATATTATTATAATGTTATTGTAGCTATATTTTTTTTCTTCCAAAAATAATTATACAAATTTTCAACCCTCAACAGCTGCTCACTAGTTTACACACAGTACAATAATATATACAGGACATCATTATAGTCTCGTCCCCAGACCCTACCCCCAAAAGGAGGAGAGGGTCTGGTACAGATCAAGCGCTTTTTGGGTCTTGCTGACTTGGCATGTCTGTCGCACCAATCAGAGTCGCACCACGTGGCTTATATTATGTGATTATCATCCATGTGATACTGCACTATAGCCAGCTATTGCTGCTCGTGAGCGTGGTTGATGCATTGCAATGCCAAAACAATGTATTGTCATGACAGTCACATGATGAGCTGCATTTGTGCACCCAAGAAAGCACTCAATGTGTACCAGACCCTTTCATCGCGTGTGTGGTAGGGTCTGGGAATGAGACTAATCATTATGCAGATACTGCACGTACAATTGAAATAAAATGGCTTTTCTGAGTGTAATTATGCAATCCTAATAATACTCAGAAAAGCCATATTAATTTTTCATCTATTCAAAATGCAATATAAACAGTGTATCTGGCACTTACAATATGGGGCTGTGTCACTGGGTTGTTGTCATGGAGACCACAGTGGACCATAGCTTGACCGAGAAAGTCATCTTTTTTCTGGGGTATGGGGAGTTAGAGACTGAGATGACAATGGCGGTGCATACTGACACTTAACTCACCAGAATGTTCTCATCGTATCAAGGATGATGGAGAAGTCGTAATTACCACGGAGCTGTTGATTGAAAACAGATCGGAGTAATAAATTCCACACACAATCACACCTCTCTCTGTTCGAGTCTCTCTCACTCTCTGCCCTCCCTTGAGCTCTCCCTCTCTCTCTCTGTCTCTCTCTCTCCTTGCACACGCATAATTCAGAGCATCTCATAGGTATGATAGTACATTATGATGAGTTTGTCAGGCTTCAACACTATCTACTGACAATACTGTAGAGTATGCATACCTGGAAGTATAGTGTTTGGTCCCATCGAGGATGAAGGGTCTGTAGGGAAATAATAGGATGGTGAACAGAGAGAGAGAGAAAGAAAGGGGGATGGAGGGAGAGAAAGAGGACTTACCTTTTTAATAACTTGTGTCTTGTGTCCCCTATGAGCTACTACGTGGTTTCTACCAATGAACGTAACCTTCACATAAGGATCACTGTGTACGAGAGAGGAATGTGTGTGTGCACATGTACATGTACATGTGTCAAGAGCGTGTTGTTTGGGTATTAGCAGTCTCACCTCAGTCCAAAGGCATCCTTCTTTAGTAGACCAGTAGCTTCTACCAGTGTCAGTTTCAAATCCTGAAGAAAGTCATGCCCACAGTACTATTAATTTTGCACACACCTCACAAAGGATAGCTAGCTCAAAAAGTTTAAAATTTAGCTAATAACTCATCCAGGGATTCAATATATCCCTACATACTAGCCAAATTTATAGCCATTTGCTAGTCTATCTTTCTCTTTGGCTACTAGTCCCTGGAGCGAGTAGTTATAGCTATTTCTTCACAACCTGCCCTTGAGATCAGCACAGACTTCAGAGTATACGATTTTATAAGCTTCTGGAACCCCCTTTTGTATATCGACAGGATAATAAATTCACCAAATCTTTCTCTAGAACTTACTATTGTATGTGCGCCTGAGATGCCTGAAGAGTAGAAATGACTCGCCATGTCTCGATCGGATCACAATCAACTTTCTGTATCAAACTAGACCACGCCTGGTTTATAGTAGGCGTGTGACCACCATTACCACATTCAAATAGTGTACTACGCATGCGCAGTGAGTTTAATAATAAGTATCATGAAAGGTGTGGTGAGTATAGAAACTAATTATGATGCAAGAAAAAGATTTGATTTATTTGCAGCTAACTCGCTCAACTTTGTCCGTCCATTCTTAGTTAGCTTATTGCCCAGTATATTCAGCTGACATAGGGAACTGTTTACTTGAAGAGCCTCGGCTAGTGGAGCTACTCCAGCATCAGTTATACCACAGAGACTGATATCAAGCCACTCTAAAGTTTTATTCTGCTTGAGAGCCTCAGCTAGATGAGTGACTCCATCATCTCCTATTGAATTCATAGAAATATCCAGCAATGTCAGTGAGCAATTTACAGCTAACATTCTCGATACATCCTTGATCATGTCTGGTGTTGATATGAAATTATAACATGGATGTAAATATTTGAGTGTAGAATTATTCTGAAGAGCTTCTGCAAGGAAGGGCACTGACATACCAGTGGATGACAAGATTAGTCTTTCAATGGACGTATTCTGTTGTAGCATATCAATAAAAGCATGTTTGTTATCCTCTGTGATCATGTCATGACCATGAAGTGCGAGTTCAATTAGTGGAAGAGAAGCATTTGTTGCAATGGCAGATGACAGGGCTTTGATACCTACTGCACTGATTCCATTCAATTTTAAGCATTTGAGTGCAGTATTCTTCTCAAGACCTTTTGCAATGTAGACAATACCAGTATCTGATATCTGCGTATTTATCAGATCAAGATTCCTCAGAGTCTTGTTTCTCTGCAGCATCTCAGTGACTATTGGACCATTTTCATCTGTTATCTCACATAAGCATTGGTACAGATTTAGTTCAACTAGGGAAGTGTTTGTAATCAAGGCCTCCGCTAAAGACTGTAGCCCTCCAGCACCAATTGGATTGTCTTGGAGGTCAAGTGAATTCATTACACCACTACTTTGCAATACTCTAGCTATACTTGCTGCACCTTGTTCACAAATGTCGTTCCTCTTCAAGACAAATTTCCAAGTTCCATCACATTTTCCTGCAAGATATTTCATCAATGTTTTGACATTACAATCTTCAATGTAACATCTTTCAAGGTCTACTTCCTTGACTACATTAGTATTGGACATACCAATTAAGTACCCAATACTGAGCAGATCCATTGGACTGAGTGAGCTAAAACTAACATCTAACCTTCCAAGCTGATTTACTACAGACTGGCAGAGAGATGGATCCTGAGTTTCATACAAGCAGCGAAGGAGGGAGAGTAAGTGAGGTTTAGATTTCTTTGAAATTATTTCAGTAATAATATTTTCAATTCCTGGTGTCTTCAGCTTGGAGATGGCCGCATAGAACTGAAATACACCCACAAAACGAGGTTGATGAAACAGTTGATGAAACTGTGATATTTGCTCACTATCTGATAAGTTCGTGGCGATGTAATATCCAGCCAGAAGTTCTTGAAATGACAGGTGATGAAAGTTATAGAACACTGACTTTCCACTTTGGAGAAAGCTCTCTATTGCTTGAAGAAGACTGAGTGTGCTGGATCCTTGAGGCAAGTCACTGGAAGAGAAGGTCACTTTGTTCTCCATCACACCACGATAGGCAAGCTCACAGAGACACTGAAAAGGATCTCTTCCTGCTTCACTCCTGGAAAGATCATCTAAAGATGCTAGTTCAGCTGGTAATCCTCGATCTCTCCCTTCTCTCTCAAAATGCCGACGGATACAGTGAAGAATATTTGTTGAAAACACTTCATACTCACTGCTGGGGAGTAAATAGCCTTTGATCTTAAAGTAGTGCACTGTGAGAGCAGCATTGAGTGGAAGGTAGCAGCTGCTTTGTACCAGAGGGTTCTCTTGGATCTTCTCAAGTAGGGCTTCTAAAGCTTTGGTGTCTCCCTTGAGACACTCAGTGAAGTACTGCCTCTGCTCCTCTGGGGTGAACCCCAACACCTCAATTCGTGAAGAGACCACTGGGTGTAGGTCACCTGATGAAATTGGACGAGAGGTGACTATGATTGATGCCTCATTGAGCAACCTATCCTTATAATACTGAGTCAGATATTCAGGATTATTTTGCAGGTACAGAATCCACAGCTCTGCTTTACTACATTTCCTAGCTACATGCTTGCTATATGCAGGATCTTTTTCAATTTCTGCTAGCTTCTGCTCACTAGGTTTTGGTGGGAAAAGTGTACGGAATATTGAGTCTTGCTGTCGACGTAGTTGAGATGGGAGCTCATCCCACCCATCAAGGACCCACAGGACACCACGTCCATTAGTAGCTATTAGTTCATCGGCTAATTCTTGAGCAACAGCAGCATTTTCAACAGGAAGCAGGTCAGCTATGGTCTGTGCTCTTTGCACTGCTGGGTCTCGTAACTGGACTAATATCACAGTAGTAAATTGTTGAAATAACTCCCCTTTACCCCAATTCTGGCAAACGAATATCGTCAAAGTTGTTTTTCCAGAGCCAGGGGCTCCTTCAATTAAAATAATTTGTTGATCTTCTGAACCATCCTTTTGAGATTTAAAAATATTTTTGAGCTCGATAGGTGTCTTACTGTGAAGAATATCATCAATTTTGCCAGTAATGGTCATTCTAACAAATTGATCGTCAACTCGACCATGCTGCACTTGTTCTCTCTGGATCATTGCTAATCTAAATATTTTCTTCATTGGTGAAGCAATCCATTCAGCGTGGGAAACAGTGGTCTGGGCAGCTATCTGATATTGCTTCCTTAGCTTATCACTAAATTTGGTGAGAGGAGAATGCACTAGTTTATCACCTACAGAGAGAATGTGTATATCATTCTCACTGAAGAAACCATCATGTGCTAATTCCAATGATTTGATCATATCAGAAGCTAAGATTGAAGGCACACCCCAAGTGACTACGAATGAATGTGAATATTTTACGCTGACTACTGCACAAATGACATCAAAAAGCCTGGCTCGAATGCATATCTTTCTTCGGATAGCATCAAGTTCAAGCAGATTATAAGTTCGTGGATCTCTTTCTATTGTGGCTACCATTTTTGAGATGTTTGGGGCAATTTCCTCTTCGCATGGCCAATAATCTATCAACTGCTGAACCGTTGTGTGACTCATGAACTTTTGAACTTCAGAGCAGTAAGAGTTCATTTTATCCTTTAAGCTAGTGCTCCCAAAGACCTTGATAATGTACTCAAGCAAGCTATAGTCAAGAAAGCTGAAGAGAGGATTAAGATGTAAAAAGAGTTCTGATATGCTTTCTTCCGATCGAAGTGTAGGGAGCTTGTCTAAAATCAATTTCTGATACTCATTTCTAAGCTTGGTTGGTAAGAGTGTCAAAGCATGTAGAACCTCTTGGATGTCTAAAGCTTTCTTTTCCTTCAACTCCTTCAGAATGCAAGTATGAAGATCTCTAAACTGTGTTTCTAATTCTTCAATTTTACTGCCCACATCTTGATCACTTAAACGACACATAATCACTACTTCTATATAAACAAATAGCAAAGAGAGAGAGGACACAATATCATAGCTGAGGTACAGGTTATAATAATATTATGTGACATGCATTTACTACTCTGCAAAATAGACTGATAATTCAGGAGGTAACTTGGTGTGTGTCTGTATACGTGCATGCAATGTACCAGCTCAGGTCAAAAGGTCAGCAAGAAATCAGCATTCTTGTACTTTGACTCTGAATTTTTATGCTATTCTCTCCAAGGTGGTAATAGATAATCAGAAGTGATCGTATGAGATATGCTAAAGCAAACTACATCAAGTATAAACCTGAGCAAATAATTAGTCCATACGCTTTATAAATAATCATACCATTAATTATACAACAATTTGTGGTATAAAAGAATTTGATAATAATGTACATTAAATTTATTCCGTTCAAGTTCAATATTGTTAGCATACCAGTACTGTTACAGCACATGCCACAATAGTATTCATAGATTTGAAACTATACAATTAATTACAACACCGTCATGCTTATGGTTCAACATCCTGTATATACATGCAAGTACGAGTGTCAGCATGACCATAGCTACATGTATGTATAATAATATTATTATAGATGGCCACTGGCCATGTTGCTGCAGGTAGGTCACATATAATGAAGTTTAACAGAGTTAAACGTAGTTAACGCCGGGAGCCGGCCCCCCGCGGCGCGCGGCCACTCTAGCAGGATTGGATACTTCTAGGAGCATGCGCATAAGGGCAAGAGTGCACGTGTGAGTTGAGCTGGGCACAGGTAGCAACTGTCTGTCTTTCTGGTCTGTCTACTGCCGGTATTCGACGCGGACACGAGCCTGTCGACTTTCCACTCGGCCTTTAAACCGTTCTTTCAGCTGGGCCGTGACACACCGACGATGAGCGACCCACCAGCAACACGAGAGTCTGATCCTCCACCGTTCACCCCTGAGCAACTGGCGTGGCTGCGTGGTGCCTTTCAGCCCCCGCCTCCGTCCACCGCCGACGAAACATTACCGTCGTCGGGCTCCACCGCCAGCACCGTGACCACGACAGCCCCAACCAGTGCCGTGTCAGGTGAGTCTCGCTAAGGCTATCTCTTATTATTAAACACAGGCCCGCGGCCTTTCTTAACTTCGGCCGGCCGGACGCTTCGGCCTCGCCCCTCCCTTCCGGTTAAATCACATTCGGCGCGCGTGCTCACGCGCATGCGCGCACGCGTCATGCTACATCAGGGGACGCTCCCCCAATTAGCTATCACCATAAATGGAATATCACTAACAATACCTACAGTCTACTACCTATTGCTAGCATAACAATGACATTAGGAGCTTACAATACTACCAAGGGCTTATCGACCGCCGAAGGCGGGAGAGGGCATGTAACTACGTATATGTACTGTGTAACCATCAAAATTCAAACGCTCGGGCCGGATATACTATAAATAGTTTGTAACTATTCGAAGTTATACGATGTGAGGGAAGATTTACGGAGATAACGGGGTGTGGTTATTCTGGCAACGTGACAAGGCAGAGCTAGCTGGATCCATGGAGATATCGAGCAGGAGTCAGGGCCACCGTAGGAGTCCTTTAGTTTCCACTCCGTCGCCTTTACGTGTGGCCTCTGGACGAGTTGTTAAGAGAATTCGAGCGCGATCATCACCTCTCAGTGACAATGTACGAAGGAGATCGTTCGCTAAGATCGGCGGTACATTCCAGAGTAGTGCGATGTCAACGACGGGCCACGAAGACGACTGTGAGATCGTGGCTACTGCCTTCAGGCTCACCTCCAGAGTGCTGCATTTCGATCTAGCTACGTCCTAGACAGCCATATGGCTCTAGATCAGAGACCGCGGACCGCGGTACAAATTACTGGGCTGGGCCAGACTGGTATTCTGCGCGTGCGCATAGATGCGGCGCTTATATCCGGTTTGCGGTAGTTACTAAATATAGACACGGTTTGAATTTTGATGGGTCACGTAGTTACATGCCCTCTCCCGCCTTCGGCGGTCGATAAGCCCTTGATACTACCATATATTTTCTATAGCTATACTCACACCCTCGCCAAGACACTGCACACATTGTTAATAATATATAATCACACAGCCAGGCCAATAGGCACCCCAACATCATTATATCCCAAGCAAATAATACAACTAGCCCGCGTGCTACCGGGGACGCCTGCCCATCACTACCTCTACCCACACACTGGCTGCTTCCTCACGTTATCGGCCTGTCTCCACACATCCTAACCACATGCACGGGAGTAACACGCCATGTGTACAATACGTAGCCCGCGCGCTACCCAGGTACGCTCACCCCGAAATTCAATACACTCTCCAATGCCATCACCCGCCACATAATACGCCCATCCCACCCATCATGGGCATACATGCACGCATACATAATTAATTCAAACCACGGGCACGCTGTCCCAAGATACCTCCGCAGCCACCTGGCTCTGGCACTGAGAACACTACTACAGTGACATTCCTCCCTCTGTGCAGGTCACTCCTCAGGACCCACGTCCACACTTACCTCCGTTCATACATTGCCACTCTTCTCCACATCCCATACTATCCCCTCGGGATTAGAAATCCTTGCAGCTGCAGCAGCGGCAGCATCCCCCCCAATGCCGAAGGGCCCCGCAACCCCATCTTCCTCCGCTGCTCTATCCATCTCCACCCCAGGCCCGTTCAATCCAACGGCATCCTTGCCTACAAAACTGGTCAAGAAAATCCTTGACCTAGAATTCGTGGAGATGGCAGATATCACAACTGATGAACCATCCCCTAACGAACCAGGTCGCCCACCGGCACCTGCTCGAATTCCCATTACAAACATATCACAATGGGTGGAACGATTCTCGATGATGGCCGCGATCATCTGTACACGGTTCCCCCACAAGGCGCCCGAACTATTGGCCTATCAATCAACCATTGTCAAAGCAGAAAGAAACTACGAAGGTACTCAGTGGGTCACCTACGATCGGCGGTACCGCCGCGATGCCCTGGCTCGCAAAGACCTCAACTGGTCCGTGCCAGACCCTCGGTTGTATAATGAAGCGTTCACTGGGAGGGCTAGAGCCATCCCCCGATGTTCATACTGCCTCGATGACGATCACCATGTCAATAATTGTCCAAAAAACCCCAACCGCCCCCTTTTGGGATATTTCCCGCCCATGGGTACCTGGCCAATGCCAACTCCTCCGCAACCTATGCCAATTCCTCCGCCCCGCGAGGCCTGTCGACGCTTTAATGAAGGAAGATGCAACAAGCAGCAGCGCTGCAAATATCTCCATATTTGCACTTCATGTGGCGGAACCCACCCAGCCATCCAATGTGCTCAAAGACAACCACCAGGCCGCAGCCGATCACCTCCACGCAGGAACCCCACTGCATATCCTGGCCACCCTGCACCTCGCTTCTAAAACCAGCAACACCCATTCATAATTAGCTAAATACCCTCCAATCATCATTCAGAATCATCATAGTGATCACTTAATTATACTACCCAACTCTAATGTGCTGCATTATCATAATAATATTGCTTATTCTCATGTTTACTTGGGTTATGATGTTGCCTTGGGTTATTATGGATAAGTTCAACAATACTTTATAATAATTCTCCACCCACGGGTGTGACGGCCGTCAAAGGCCACCATAAAACATCTATTTCCTCCCCCTTACCCTACAGGCTGGTCATTGCTATACAGCTACACAGCCGACTTGCTATGCCTTGAATTTTGCAAGCCACTTCACCCACATTCATGCCAAGATTTACATTCAATTTCTACTCCTCTGAACCCAGATACCTGGGCAGTAGCATTGTCATCACATCCTGATAGAGCTTTTGCCCAATATATCTGCAATGGCCTTCGCATGGACTTTAAGATTGGCTTTCAGCATGGCTCTTCTCTAAGATCAACCTCCGCTAATATGCTTTCAGCTAATGCCCACCCGGGAGTAGTGACTGATTATATCCAGAAAGAGCTCAGCCTGGGCCGAATGCTAGGCCCCTTTCAATCCACTGATCATCTCCCACCACTTCATTTCAATAGATTTGGAGTTATCCCAAAGGGTCACAACACGGGGAAATGGAGACTGATCACAGATCTCTCCTTCCCACAAGGGCACAGTGTAAATGACGGGATCGACCCATCCCTCTGTTCGCTAGCATACACAACTGTGGATGACATTGCCGCGGTTGTTGCGCAACTGGGCAAGGGAGCCCTGCTCGCCAAGGTGGATATTGAATCAGCCTACCGATTAATCCCAGTACATCCACAGGACCGCCCACTGCAAGCAGTTCGGTGGGACGGCAATATCTACATCGATCCAATGCTCCCCTTCGGCCTTCGCTCAGCGCCAAAAATTTTCAACGCCGTGGCGGATGCACTACACTGGTATCTTCACCAATCAGGTATCCCACTGGTTTATCACTACCTTGATGATTTTGTCATCATAGGCCCACCACATTCCTCACAATGTGCGCAATCATTACACATCTTAGACAGAGTATGCTCCACTCTAAACATCCCAATGGCCAGTCATAAACGCGAGGGGCCATCCACATGCCTAACAATTCTCGGCATTGAAATAGACACAGTATCGGGCCAGCTGCGCCTCCCAGCTGATAAGCTCAACCGCCTCAGCGTCCTTCTGCAGGACTGGGGGGACAAGAAGGCATGTTCCCGCAAGGAACTTGAATCGCTTATTGGTCTACTTAACCATGCCTGCAAAGTAATTAGATCAGGAAGAGCATTCCTACGCCGCATGATAGACCTGCTGCATGCGGTACACCAATCCCAGCCGCTAATCAGATTGAATTTGGGCTTCCGTTCTGATCTAGCTTGGTGGAGCATGTTTATTGCAGAATGGAATGGAATCTCGTTTCTTGCTCCACCTACCTACCTGCCGCAGCTAGACCTCACAACTGATGCTTCAGGCTCGTGGGGATGCGGGGCATGGCACCACCGCTCGTGGTTTCAGCTGCAATGGGATAGCCGATCCCACACTTTATCTATACCGGAAAAAGAACTTATCCCTATCATCCTCGCTGTAGCAACATGGGGCAACGCGTGGGCTGGACACCACATTATTTGTCATTGTGACAACCAAGTAGTCGTGGCATGCCTCCGTTCTAGGACAAGCAAAGTGCCGGGTATTATGCACCTGCTCCGCTGCTTAGTATTTATAGAAGCACGGCAGGGTTGTTTTCTCCACCCGGTTTACATAGACACTAAAGCTAATCTCCTGGCAGATGCACTGTCACGTAATAATCTTCCTCTTTTCCTCTCAAAGGTTCCAAATGCAAACCTACAACCTACTCCCATACCCCATCACCTACTGGATCTGCTTCTGGATCCACAGTCGGATTGGACCTCTCGGCGTTGGAACCTTCAATTCAACTCTATTTTCAAAACGGCCTAGCGCCATCTACTCAAAAGACTTATAAGGCGGCTATGAAACGCTTTCATTCATTCTGCATTCACTACAATGTAATACAACCTTTTCCTCTATCTGAACAACTTCTATGCAGCTTTGCTGCTTATTTAGCTGACCAGGGTTTGGCTCCTCAGACGGGAAAATCGTACCTGTCCGCACTAAGGAGCATGCAAATTTCCCTAGGCCTGCCTGACCCAAGAGATCAATCTTCGCTGCCAATCCTGAGAAGGGTCCAGGCCGGGATTAGTCGAATGCGAGTTCTTAAAGGCTCGCCTCCTCGCATCAGACTCCCAATAACAATCCAAATAATGCAAGCCATACAACAATCATTGGTCACCTCGCAAAATCCCGATAGAGTAGTCCTTTGGGCAGTAGCGGCGTCAGCCTTTTTCGGATTTTTTAGACTCGGGGAACTGTTGCCTGACTCGCCTTCACGCTTCAATCCAGCTACTGGTTTAACGTGGGGTGATGTAGCCGTTGACAGCCATACACACCCAACCATGATACAGTTTCATTTGAAAGTATCCAAATGTGACCAGTTTGGAGCAGGATCAAATATCATTGTAGGTCGGACAGAGTCCCTACTATGTCCGGTGACAGCAATCTTGAAATTTATCGAGATTAGGGGCGACCAACCGGGTCCATTTTTCATTGACTCATCCCGAAAGGCTCTGTCTAAGCAAAAGTTTGTGGGTCAGATTCGGGAGATATTAAACTCCCTCGGTTTGCAGCAAGACCAATACGCTGGTCACAGTTTCCGCATTGGCGCAGCTACAACTGCGGCAGCAGCTGGCGTGGAAGATTCGACAATCCAGACACTCGGCCGTTGGCACAGTGCGGCATTTCTGCAGTATATTCGTACGCCGAAAGAGCATTTAGCTGCATTGTCTGCCGTTCTGGACAGAGCCAATAACCCGTCAGCGAACAAGTCACAGTAACCATTATAAGATTGTGGTAGCCAATAATAGTATGTATTACATGTACATTGCTATGTATTCTGTCTACTTGTTGCATAAAGTAGTTTGGATCTCCTACTTGTCAGAGATTATAACATTCACTGTTACTCGCACCAGGGGGGTGTTCTTGGCCTATCAAGGTATGTGTCTGAACCATAATTTTACTAGGTTTTGGGGGGAGGAGTGGCCTCTACGTCCACTCCCCTTTGGGACCGGCACTTGGACCCCAGTCGGGGGCCCGCGTTTGGGGACTTCCCCCCAAAACACGGGTCAGAGTTCAGCGTCACGTGACACACATCGGCCTGCATGCAATGGTAGCATGCATCAGCACAGCACTCAGCCATGCGGGCACCAGCGACATGCAAAGATGTGCACGTACGTGATCAGGCAGGTGCCGGCCCAGCTCCTGCCAAATTGCATGTACATATGAATAGCAGTCAGCAGAAGTACCATCAATTATCAGTAGATGGCACATACAATTACAGTCTGTGACCAGAGTTAAATGAAGTTTAACAGAGTTAAACGTAGTTAACGCCGGGAGCCGGCCCCCCGCGGCGCGCGGCCACTCTAGCAGGATTGGATACTTCTAGGAGCATGCGCATAAGGGCAAGAGTGCACGTGTGAGTTGAGCTGGGCACAGGTAGCAACTGTCTGTCTTCCCACCATCCACCCCGTCATCCACTCTAACTGAAGGGGCTCAATGTTTCTCCATCTAGCTAGATGTGATTGTTGGACCGGCACTTGGACCCCAGTCGGGGGCCCGCGTTTGGGGACTTCCCCCCAAAACACGGGTCAGAGTTCAGCGTCACGTGACACACATCGGCCTGCATGCAATGGTAGCATGCATCAGCACAGCACTCAGCCATGCGGGCACCAGCGACATGCAAAGATGTGCACGTACGTGATCAGGCAGGTGCCGGCCCAGCTCCTGCCAAATTGCATGTACATATGAATAGCAGTCAGCAGAAGTACCATCAATTATCAGTAGATGGCACATACAATTACAGTCTGTGACCAGAGTTAACCAAGGGAATATCCCTATAGAGTATTAGATACAGGCTTGTGGCCACACAGCCATCACAACATTTTGTGTACAGCATTTTCTGGTATCTAAGTACTACATTCTGTGACGCCACTAGTCATCAACATGTCATGCACTGAGCGCAACAATAATAATTAAACAGAATAATTTACTATTACATATATACTCTTCCTAATACAACACTCTTGCAAGGACTAACTAGTTTACCTGTGGTACATTGCTTCATTTCCTTTTCCACCTCCTCAGCCAGGCTACCCAGACCAACAAGAGAGCTGCGTAATGCTGTGCATAGTGCTCCTAGAGTTGGATTATTCTGATGTTCCTCTGTCGGCCATTGGACCCACTGACTAAGCAGCTCTTGCAGATAGCTCACTGGAGCCCCATCCACTAGCTTTAGCATACCAGATATGGTTTTTAATTCATGTTGGATGAATCCAAGACTGAGACCAATCAGATTCCATTTATAACTATAGCTCTGGAGCAGTCGCATGAGGTGAATAAGGTCCTTTTCACTCAACTTCACTCCATTGTTTGCTTCTAAAGATACAAACGATAAATTTAAGATACCAAGGGCAGAAATTTAACAGACTTGTCCCCAGATTCCCTGATTTTTTTCAAAACACACATGACATTGCATAATATTATAACTACAAAAGAGGAGCTGGAGAAGGGACAAGGTTGATGCAGAAGTAGAATGCATGGTGTGTCCTTTGCCCTTCCCAGAATTTAGGCAACTTTCTGCTCTCCATCGTTTACGAATACGTAATATAGATGACCTTAGATGGTGGAGCATTCTCTGACATGCTCCCTCAATTCACCACCCCCTCCCCCCTCCCCACCCCGGGGGAAATTCCTAATTCTAGCATGTAATACACAGTGCATAATACTATAGTCCACAGAAGGGGGAGGGGCAGAGTGGCATGTAGATCCCTTATTGAGCCCACCCACCCTCCCCCCCCCCCCCAAATCAAATTTTTGGCAATTAACTGCACCTGATTTTGGATGCGACTTATATAAGGCATCAGAAGCTGACACAAACATTTGACTTTCAGGTCGATACAGTTCAAGAGCTCCCGCACCATTTTTCACCTCCGCCTCTTGATTTCCTGTCTCCCTCTCCACTGGGCAGCTTGGCTCCACCCCTTGGCTGACATCACCAATGCTGGGCTGGTCTATATATGGGACATAATAACAGTCGAGTATGATAGCTAGGTGATCTGATTGAATTAAATTAATTAATGTGTGGCACTGATGCCTGAACTGACATAGTTTATGCTGTAAAGCGATGCAATACTTCCATGATTATCACAAAATAAGGCCCACAAATGCTTCTTCTAATTGAATGATACAGTGCAAAATTTTATTATTATGGAAAATTTGATCTATTAGCAGTGAATTAAGCTGACCTGCAGGAATGGTGGGCGTGGCCCTAGGCACTAAACTACACAGCTCCTGAAGTAGATCCACCAGCCCTCCAGCAAAAAGCGATTTAGCTAGATTGAGATAAGTAGCATTCTTTTTCTCTCGCATACTCCATTGAAGCAACAATGTCGTCTTCTTTTGCTCCTCGTTTGTGAGTCCACCGTCGATCATGTCCAGTTCTTCCTGAGTGAATCCCAGGGCGGCCCCCACCGCTTTCCAGTCCTTCATTCTTTTAGTAAGCTCATCTCTGTGCTCTTTTGAACATATCTCAGTGAGAGGTTCCTCACTAAGACAGTGGATGGCAAGGATTTCTTCAAAACTAGTAGCCATGATCGTTTGTGTACACGCGAATAGATTTCAGCCAAATCAAAGATCATGTGATAATCATATCCATAAATTTCGCGAGCTTGCATCCTGCAGCATAGATTCCAGCCCCGCCCTGAACATGCAATCTCGATCTCGCATTGAGTGGGTACGTACCTAGGGCGGGGTGATAATTCATTTTACGCGCGCGGACCCTATACCCCATGACTTGGCGTTTTCAGTGAGGCAAAATTAATGGCTACCAAATCGAGTTTGAAACACATCCTTGCCGCCTATCGTCTCAACGAGAGAGATCTCAAGCAAACTTGTTCAAAAGAGCACAGAGATGAATTTGCTACGAGAATACTGGACTGGAAAGCGGTGGGAGCCGTCCTTGGATTCACTCAGGAAGAACTGGACATGATTGATGGTGAGCACGAAGATGATGATCAGAAGAAAAGTACTTTGCTCTTCCAGTGGAGCATTCGATTTGGAAAGGAAGCTACTTACCTCAAGTTGGCTAAGCACCTCTTTGCCGAGGCCCTGCTGGATCTCCTTCAACAGCTGTGCACCATCCTGAGCAAAGCCACTACCTCTACAGGCAAGTCCACACTAGTTATTACAATCATTTACATCTATAGACTTGTACACGTACTATTCATGGAGCAAGTTGACCAGCTACAAATGTAGGTGAATTGGAAGCAATTTATAGCACGATGTATCTGATATAGTCGATATAGTATAGAATCTATTTTTTCTCTCTATAAGTTTAGCATTATGCATGGATGCACAAAAATAGCAAAGCTAATAAGAATATGTACACCCAGTAAAGTAAACAGCTAACTAAACATAGACTGAAATAATTTAGTCTTAAAGCTACCCGTACAATAGTACATTATACAATATCGCAATATCTGTTATAGTGCAGTGATATACAATATTGAAATACAGAATGATTGTGCAGATCTACTAGGTTTATCTCATCAGAATGTGTAATGTCTGGACAGTGCTTATCTTGGTTAGCCATCTGGAGATAATGGGGAGGGGGAATTCTCAGTTAGCTAAATGCATAATACATGCGTATTTAACAGTACATTAATATAGTTAATAGTACTGTCCATGGGTGATTTAACAATTATTGTTAGTCTTAATTGCATTAACATAAACAAAACCTCATAATTATTAACATGATGTTGCACATGAATGAAATACCATACACTCTTGCTGTTGCAATTGTATATAATTATAGGTAATTCAAGATCAAGCTCATTGTCACGTAGTAAGCAGAATGGACATGTACTATCGAAGAAGCAACTGTTGGAAAAGTTTGCTGCCGTACGCTCAGATAAGCATATTCAGAAATTTGTTGTCTGTGGGGTACCAAGTGAGAAAGAGCTTGGTAAAGGCTCATGGGGATCAACAAAACTGGCAAGCTCTTTAAATTTGACTTCATAATGATCCTACTATTATAATATTATTCTTGCACTGTCGTAGGTTGAAATAGAAGGGCACATTTGCGTTGGAAAAATGTTTAATGAGGTTCTATTTGCCAACAAAACTGCTGCTGAAGTGACGTCCAAATTTACACATGTGTGTCAGAGTTTAGCTGACCTTCGTCACCCAAATATCATCCAATTTCTTGGGGTGTGTTTTGTTCAAGATCATCCTCTACCAGTGATAGTCACAGAGAAGCTGGAAGGAAACCTGCATAGTCTACTTGCCACAGTTGCAAATATTCCTATGATAATGAAGCAATCCTTGCTTGAAGATGTAACGAGAGGTCTACACTATCTCCACACCTCCAATCCACCCATCACTCACGGTGCCTTAACGGCAAGAAATGTGCTCTACACTTCATCACTCGTAGCGAAAATATCCGACATCTATAACAGTCAGTTAGTACAGCTTCAATCTAGACAACTGGCACAGGCTTTGACGTTTGAAACTCTTTCATATATGCCTAAAGATGCTGCAACTCAGAGTAGTCCCAAGACGGATGTTTTCTCATTTGGCCATCTTGCACTTTTTACCCTCACTCAAGTTAGTATCCTCATGACCAACTCGAGGCTTATAGTGATGCATTTAGTTTGTTGGTAGGGTTCTAATTTTAATGATTTCCTCCAGAGTGGCAATTTTAGTGTGGTTATTAATTTTGGTTGGGGGGGGGGGGGGTTAAAGCTATAAGAATCCTGACCACACAATTATCTAACTGCCGTATTTTTCCAGTTATTTTTGCACTCACCTGTACACTGGTAGACTAGGAATTGAGGTATTTTTCCTCTTCAGGTGTTTCCAATGAAACTAGACCAGCAGTGTCGCCTTGACAGACGTGGTGGTCAATATGAAATAGAGCATCGCAAGCATTCCGTTGAGCATGTGGAAACACTACTTTCACCAACCCATTCATCACTAGTGAGGATCATCAAAAAATGTCTACACAGTGATTCTAGGAAGAGGCCAACTGCTAGAGAGGTCTTGGCTATCCTGGAAGAAATGAGAAGCACAGCAGAAGGGGCCACTACCATTATCAAAATGAACGCTGCAAGACAGGTGTTAGCAGCAAAGCAATTTGCTGACTTAGAGTGTCAATTAAAGGTATATATTATTATCTACCACACAAGTATTAAATAATGATTGTTCGAGATGATTAATTACTGTAATTATTGGCGTGCCTGTGTCCATGATTCTAGGAAATCACTGAGGAACACAATAAGATAGTAAAGGAGAAGGAAAGAGAGATTGATGAAATCACGGAGTGCAAGGAGAGGGAAATCAAAGAGTTATCTGAGTCTAAGGATAAGGAGATTAAAGAATTGACGGAGTCCAAGGACAGAGAAATCAGGGAGTTGGAGGAATCGAAGGAGAAAGAGATTGAAGAGATGTGTGCAAGGCTCAAGTCCGAACAGAGGCAGCCCGAAATGGTAGATCATTAATGTATAAAATATGGAGTACTGATGATGGTACTGTAAGTAATGATTTTATATAGATTGTCAACAGAGCAGTTCAGTTGCAACCGTCCATATCCGCAGCTTTACGAAAGGGAGGACGAGCATTACCTAAGGTTTATATCATTAATAATATTATTAATATTGTAGATTGTGGAAATACCTATCATATAGTATTACAATTTTTAGAACCAAGATGTTGTTGCATTAACAATTTTGTGTGGTTATTATGCCACTCCACGAGAGGAGGCCACACCAGAAGGCTACACTCACGACTGGACTGCTTTTGTGAAAGGTGATCATGAAAAAGATGTAGAGGAAGATGGCAGTGACCTCAAACACGTTATAAGGAAAGTCGTCTTTCAATTGCATGAAGATTTTAAGCCAAACGCGATCAGAGGTAATGGTAAATATTGCTATTATAAAATACAATAGTTCATAACTGGCTAGCATGATATAATTTTGTGTAGCTAATAAGTTGAGTATAGCTATAATACTGATGAGCTCTTGCAGTCATTTAGAGAAAATAATATTTCCAGATGAACTCTACCCACCCATCCCCTAGGCCCTGATCATAATAATTTAAAGTTGTCATGCAATTAGCAGTCAAATCATCCATCGAGATTATCAAGTTATTCTTGCATGAGTCAAGGATGTCTCTCTTAATATTATTGCATGCAATTGTGTACTCTGTGTCTGCAGTTGTGAAGGACCCACCGTACAAGATTTCAGTATCAGGAAATGGCTCCTTTGAGCTTAAGATAAAGGTCTACTTCAACAACAATGAGAAAGCAAAGTTTCAGTATGGTCTTGACCTGTTCACGTGCGATGTTAGCAAAGTTTTAAGGGACACATTAACTTTTCGAAATCCAAGTAAGAGCTTTCGAGAAAGGCTTATCCTAGCTGGAGGTGAACCAGTTCAGAGTCTGCCAACCACAAGCCAGCAGAAAGCAAAACCCAAAAAGAGACCGAGCAAAAGTGCCCCAACCAAAAGCAAAAAGAAGAGGAGGTTGGAAATCGTTGATGAAAGTGATTCCGATTTAGATACCTCTAGCTGGTCTGAAGGAAAGAAGAGTGTACCCATCATAACCTCTGACTCATCAAGCGACGATGAATGGACCCTCTCCCAGGCTAGCAAAATTTAACGTCTTATATACCTTTATGTAAGTCATATAATAAAGTCCGTACATTTTGAATCATATACTGTACATGCGTATAAAGATGCTGATAGTTGTAGGATTGGTTTGTGTATAAAACTATTATTGTTGTAGTTTTGTACGAGTATAGTGTCATGATGCTGGTACATGTATAGTCGGCCGCTGATCATCAGAAATTGTAACGCAACTCAGATATTAACTATGTATTGAGATAATAATAATAATAATTATTACTATGTATTTAATATCTATGCCTGCATGTTAATCCACAAAGTACTGAGCTGGTTGAGTCCATATCACATGTTGATTAATTTGAGTCCATATCAGACGACAGTGAAGGTTGCTGTTCCCATGATTCCCTTTAGCTCCTTGGACTGGCAGGTCACTACGATGGTCCGCTGCTGCTGGGCCTTGCCTCTACCAGATCTAGACCTCTGAGGAGTCATCTCAAACACAACCTCCCCTCTCTCACCAACACCTATGCTCCTGTTTAAATTAACTTGTCTCATACCTTGGAACACCATATCAATGTAAAAGGTTAAATTTGTCAAAACTTTATTCTCTAATACCTGCCCCATTATTCTAGAGAAAGTCGCCTATTGTTCTGACAAAGAAACACGAATATGACCTGAGAAGGTACATACCTAACAAGTAAACGTGGATTCGTCAATTGGACCACAGGCTTATGTCACACTGTGGCTCAAAGATTTCCATTTTGAGCACACTGCACATGCACATGAGCAGTTGAAAAGCCTATTATATATCTATTGTTCAAGAAGCTGCCTATTCTTCACGAATATTTAGCCCAGGCCTAGCTTTACTGCTTTTTAGTGACTTCCTAAACTAGTAATAGCTACTTCTTGACTTGCATGAAATTTAATCACATACTTGCATGCAGTCATGAGGAAGATTGTAACTACGTATACATTGTATAGCTGCTCAGGTATAATTAAGCTTTCTACAGTGCTATATACTGTGCACTATAGATAAGTCTTAAGCTTTCTACAGTGCTATATACTGTGCACTATAGATAAGTCTTAAGTATGCGTTCCTTCGGAATGATGCTAAGACTGTATAGTAACATTTTATTATCTTACTTTCCTTCCTTCTTGAGCGGTGGTGTGAGTTTAGCTCCCTCTACGAAGTAGACAACATTGGTGAGTGGTTTGTTGAGAGGGTTGATGAAGGAGGTGGTCACATCATAGCCCACTCCAGCTTTCAACTGGGTACCAACAGCTGTAGATAAATATTCAGATTGAGCAATATGAAATTATGATATGACTGAGGTTTGTATTCATGTGCCCCTATAGCTAACTCTGTTTAGATCTGTTCACATGGTACATGGTGCTCTCTGCATGAAAGACTGCGACATGTACTACTACCATGACCATTCACACGCCAGGTGGAAAAAGTTTAATTATTGATCTATTCCACCTTTTCGATACTTTTCTGGTTGTGATGGGACTATACTAGCTAGAGTACGTGTGTAATGTTATACGTTAGTGTGCAGAACAAACCTGTCTTAGTCTTTCCCTTGGTGACTGTGATGGTAATGGATGGTTTTTGCAGAGGCACTGTCTTTTTGCCGACCCATGATTGGTTTGTGTCCTCGACCAGTGCCAGCACTGTCACGCTGAGGAGTGCCTGATCAGTCAGGTGGCCAGAATAATCAGAGAATGGAATACTGGAACTGAAAGCACTCTCTGTACCTGGAGCACATAATGAATATCATGTAATAAATTTAATAATCTCATACCAGAATTGTTTATAGCGTACACACGCAATTTATAGCTACATGCAATGGAAAAAAAATTTTTTAGATAATGATACCTGGTGTAACTTTCATTGTGGTAGTAAATTTCCTGATACTGCTCTTTGCCACTCCGATGTAGTTCACAGCTTTAGTGTTAATGGAGAGACGGACTGTGCGAGTGCTTCTTCCACTGGCACTGGCCTTCACAGAAATCTCCACATCATCTCCAATCTTGTAAGCTCTGTATGCATGAGGAAATACCGCACATAGCTAATATAACGCTGAAATAATAATAGCTATTTTTTTTTTGCTTATACATACATGTACAGTCGGGCAGTACGATAAGTTAAACCTGGACAGAAACATTATTTGCAAAAGAGCTGCCTCCCGCTATATAGTCCCAACATCTTTCTTACTTTTTCTTAAGTTCGATTTCAAAAGAGACGTCATTGACTTTGGCCAAGTCTCCCTCAGCTCCCAGTGCTGCCCTCTCCTGAACACTTCCCTCAGGGTACTTGTACTTATCAGTCACATCCTCTCTATCCTCACCACCACATGACTTGGTACTGATGTTCTTACCAACCTGTACATGCATGTAGGAAAAATAATTATTTTACGACTGCTAATTAAGCTCAACGCTAGCTCTAATGTTGACTTCTAAGCATGCATATCTGCACAAACTCAAAATTTAATGGGCTTGACTCTATGTCATATACATGGCACAATCATACATTTTATGTCAGTTTTAGCCAACAAGCAACCTTAATGGCACAATCATACATTTTATGTCAGTTTTAGCCAACAAGCAACCTTAATAGTATAATCAACTGTGATCCTAACTAATAACTAACCTTTGAAATGTTGCTTCCAGACAGCTCAAATTTTCCCTTCTGTGTCTCATAGTAATACTTGATGTCCGCATTCACTTCAGCAATGACAAATTCATTGTCGTACTTCAAATCCTGCCCGTCTTTGATTGCCACTAATGATGCAGGGCCAACCACATAACTGCGAGAGTGAGGGCTGATCTCCTGGGGCGTGGCATCCAGCGCCTGCCATCCGCCGTAGGTGGGGCCAAGGTCAGGGCGCGACATCCAACCCTCAACCCATACGTGGTAGTTCCTACAATAATTTTCATGAAGAATAATTTTGAATAGAACAGGTCATGTTCTTGAATCGTAGCTTATGATTCTTGATGATTGGTGTTAATAATGTGCAAAAATTGATTCTTATATGCCACCATGGATGTATAGAAAACCAGGTACTAGTGTACATACACATAGTTTTTAAGGATCTGTGCATACTTAATGTTTGAGACCATCAGCTCAGCTACAACATTAATTTTGCAATCACATTACTTCATCATTACATCACTGACCATATGGAGTCTCCGCTCTTCTCCTCTACGACCTCATCGTTGAGGTCAAAGTAGAAATCGATGGCTCTGTTGAAGTTGGCGTCGTGGGCTGACTCAAAATTAGTCACTGGGCGAGCTGGGATACCAACACAACGAAGAACTGCATAATAGAGAGAAAGAGAGATTGTTACGATGTACGTAGCCTTGTTCCCAGGCTCCCCCTCTCCTTTCTCACTTCTTCAAATTTTCGTGTGCAATTTTTGTGTCCACTCTTCCATAATAAGCAATATTACCATAATTTTGTTCACAAAATTTTTGTTTAGAAATATTCATGTATGTAACAATGTTTTCGTCAACTTCAAGCACACACCATAATATATTCACTGTGTAAGTTAGTTCAGGTAAACTATTTTTGCATAAAAATTTTCATCACCTCATGTAAAACGAACATTTTCGCGAATTATGGTATTTATGTTAGCTGTGCCAAGCTCTGTGCACTAACACTTATACACTAGCCAACAATAGTGCCAGCCTCAGATTACAGTGAGTAGCCATCACATCTGGCTTCCTATACATTTATCGTAGAGTAAACGAATCATTTTGGTTGCTAGGTAGCTATACATAACTTTTCTTACCTGTGGTTAGAGTTCCTCCAAATACCCAGCACTGTGCATATCTCACGGGCTTCTTCGTATCCAAGAATTGTTTCAAAATGGCGGCCGAGCCACTCCAGGCCGTGGGGTCAGTCCCGTCTGCATAATCCTCCTCTTTGTCCGACCACAGCCCGTAGAGGATGCCCCCATCGTTGTCCTCCTGATTAACCATCTCTGCCATCGCCCTGGCAACGGTTGTTGGATTACGTCGTCCGTCTGAATCGAGGATGACAGACATATCCATGAGATAGAGCACTGCATCCAGAGACTCAGGATCAAACTGTAGTATATAGGAATTCAAAATTCTATGAATAATTTGCACATAAACAGGCTACATTGTATAGCTATTTTCACCTGTGCAAAGTTCCATGGCCAAGTGAACATGTCATCATAGGTGCCGGCGTAGATCAGACCAGACTCATTCATGATGTACTCATCGAGGTGCTTCTCCTCGGACATGTGAACACTGTCATCTATGAATGAAATAGAATGCAAAATTTCTTCCATACGAGTATGCTATTATATTATTATTATAATAGCAGCTGCTACATGTACAAAAAATTTCCCTAAATCCTCTAGAAATTTAATCAATTCTATGCTCACAGATACACTGAATAATTATAAAGAGAGAGAGAGAGTGAGAGTATGTCCATATTGTGTACGTACTCTTTCTCTTGATCTCTGTGTGTCTCTCTCTCTCAATCCTCACCTTTGCACCATGGATTGAAGAGTACCACAATCTCCTTCTCCACCTCGAGCTTGCTGCTATTCCAGCTGTTCTCGGGGGTCACTTCAATTTCCACTCGATATCCCCCCACAGGAAAGTCAGAGGGTACAGTTAGAGCATACACCTCTTTAACTCCTTCTGTCTTTATGCTCTATGTATTTTGTATGCATACAAAATATGGGAGTCCTGAGGTATGATCAGTTGATTCACACTGTTCATGATCCAATATAATACCTTAATGGCTAGCATGTAATTCTTTTCTGAGTCTGGAGAAATACCGAGCTCAGCAGTAAATCTGGTGCCACGGCGATAGCTCGTCCTGTAGCCACGGTGAAGATTCACCTCCAGCTTGTCACCAGACAGGGGGCGGGAAAACTCCACCTATTAGAAAACCAATAAGACTGATAATTATTAGTTATCACAGTAATTTCAGGTAAACTGTCATCGATGCAAAACAAAATTTAACTGTGGAAAAGAATGTGTTGAAAGATAGTGTAATAATGATCATGAGGAAGAGAAAAAAAAAGATTGCTGTCAGAGGTGGGATTCGAACCCACGCCCACATACGTGGACCAGAAGTCTCGAACTCACAGTATGTGAGCAAGGTTTGACCTTGAGTCTGGCGCCTTAGACCACTCGGCCACCCTGACAGATACACAGAAAGGGTGTTAAATCCTCTTTAAGTCTCAAAAATTAATAGAATTATTATAATAATATAGCCACCCAAGCCAAATAAATTAAATTTTGCAAGTTCTAAATTTGCAAGTTCTATAATAATATTATATTGAATCTTCACTGTGGCTATGATTATGAGGAAGAAAAAAAAAAGGATTGCTGTCAGAGGTGGGATTCGAACCCACGCCCACATACGTGGACCAGAAGTCTCAAACTCACAGTATATGAGCTGCAAGGTTTGACCTTAAGTCTGGCGCCTTAGACCACTCGGCCACCCTGACAGATGCACAGAGAGGGTATTAAAATCCTCTTTAAGTCTCAAAATTAATTATAATATTGCCACCCAAGCCGAATAAATTTGCAAGTTCTATAATATTGCACATGATAAGACTGATTATGAGGAAGAAAAAAAAAAGGATTGCTGTCAGAGGTGGGATTCGAACCCACGCCCACATACGTGGACCAGAAGTCTCAAACTCACAGTATGCGAGCAAGGTTTGACCTTGAGTCTGGCGCCTTAGACCACTCGGCCACCCTGACAGATGCACAGAAAGGGTGTTAAAATCCTCTTTATGTCTCAAATAAAGTAACATAGCCACTCAAGCCATGTTATGAGAATGTACCTAGAACTGGAGTGCACTTTACGTTATTTATTGCACATGATAGATAGTCACATTGTGCATTGTTAAGGCTCATAATAATAACAGTACTACACATAATGTAGCTATGTCTATAAAACTGGCTACCACTATAATGTATCATAACATACATTTGATTAGTTGACAGTATTAAGTTACCAATAACTACGCATTACTGGACAAAATTCGCCTATTAGGTACTTCGCTGTACAAATAATTGTTACATTTGAATGTAACTGTATACCAGGTACCCTGTCTTCAGTCTTTTGTTGGACACAATGCATGCATAATTATGATATTGGAGTTACTAGAAACAACAGTAACTACTATGCTCGCAGTTATAGGAATGCACTTTGTATGAATTACTGGAAAGTGATTTCTGTATCAAAAGACTTGGCATCGATTATTGAATAACAGATAAGTGTTGGTATGTTAATCCTTTCTACCACAACCAACCTTAACAACAAGAATTAGTATTTTTAACCACAAATTGGACAGTTGTGGTGAAGGATCTATCAGATTCTAACTGTTGCCAGACAATTAAAAAATGCAGCCATCTTGGTGCAACACTTTAAGTTTTAAGAGCTTCACTGTTTCATTTATTTGTCTTCAGTTTGGTGGACAGAAACCAGTGAAGAAATTTTCTTAGGAACCTATCTTCAGGGCCTAGAGATTTTCTCGTTTAATATTATTATTTTAACAGGACATGCATAATATGGCTTATACACATGTAGTATAGCTGCATCTCCATGACAGAGTAATTACTTAGCTAAGTGACTGTACATAATAATTATTGTATGCTATAAGACTTTACATCAAAATTATGTGTAAACCCTTATGCAAACACTTTACGTTAATAAATTAATGTTGAAGAGCTGCATGGAAACATACTGAGCTCTGCTAGATTACGTATGCAATTCATCCTTCAATTGATTCACCTGAAATTGTATATCACTTCCTCTCCTCAAGACGAGGTACTTCTCTGACTCGTACTGCTCTGTATGACACTGCTCTTCATTCTGGTCCACCAGTAGGTCAATGCTGACAATATTCACTTCTGCAAGGTATCAATGTTCAACTTGATACATGCTCTGAATTTTCATCAGAAAAAGTATGATAATTTATTATTGCTTCAGGTACCATGCATTTACTGTAGTGTTCATCACCGCTGGAGCTACTATATATCAGCAACCACTTAATTTGTCACTGATACATACAGTGAAGCAGAATCACATGAATCATACTTGGCTGAACTTGGAATAAAATTAGCCCGTTGATAGGAATACAATTTCCGAAAGTAGATATAGATCTAAATCTCACCGTCTCCTCGGTGCTTCTTCGTGCGCGGCATCTCACCCCCTTCAGCTTTAGCATCCAACGATCGCCGCTCGATCGATCCAAGAGTTGCTACTAAGCGCGTAATCAAATATCGCCCCGCCCACATTGATCATCCGCGCGCACGCTTACGCACGCGCACGCGCGCTTCGACTGTATCTAAATACCTGAAGCAAAATGAAATTTCAAAAACCCACGAGGGTGTGTCCGAAAAAGGAAATCCAATCAAGCGTGCATGCACACACAAGCAAGTTGGCCGAAGTGATCGGAAGAGAAGGAATCGAGTATTTTGAGTGGCTAATACGAGCATAGCCCCGCCGTTCTTTATCGTGAAAGTACAGAGTTATTAGAGGTAAGTCTGGGTCTCTCTTGATGGTGTGATTTTTGGCGATTTGTTGGTAGCAGATCGCGTGGTATGTGCGTGTGGGTTCTGTTGATTTTCAAGCAAATCCTGTGCTGACTGTCAACAAATTATCCCCCTAGCCGTCGCCACTAGGACTTTTTGCATCCAATTGTTAGATGCGGCCTTGCTGTACTAGTTCTGTTTAGACTATCGCTGCGCGTATGTATTGAATAAAATCATCACGTCTCTATTAAAAGCTAGCGGTTTCAAGTGTTTTACGTCTTTGTAGAGCAATAAATCTCGCTGTTAATTTGACAAACTACCTACACAGTGCGATTTCCTAATATATTTTACGCCTGCACAGCCTTTGAGCAAATTTATTCCCTATCGACACAATTTTTTTTGACTGACGGCTGCGCTGTAGAATCAAAGGCTAGCGATATTCATGCGCACAGCTGCTGTCTACATAGCCGAAGAGCACCTGTGCGCGCTGTATGTATTAACGGGATGCTGTGGTCATGTATACAGTGTACATTTGGCTAGTTAGCAGCCTTAATCACATTTTAATACTCTACCTTCCGGCCAGTAGCCTGTACACTACTATACACTGTAGTAGTACCAAAAGATGTCATAATTTGCAATATAAAATATCAGTCAAGTCTTGTCTTGTGAGTAGAGATCTGATAGTTTTATAGCTGATCATCTTTCACTGTCTAGTTAGTCTGAGAAGATCCTTACTACAGTAAATGATCCTTTGATAGTAGAATTAGTAGTAAAGCTATAGTAAATAGCAGATGTGTGAGCCTCTGTCCACTCATTGTGTGTCAGCTTGATCTTGAGTGCTAGATAGTAAAAAAAAAAAAAAGGTAATAATCGTGGTGGGTGGCTGTATTAAAATAGGCTACTTTATGAAACTCTAATGCTACGTAGCCTCGTCCCTATGTTTAGCACCCCGATTTCTAGTGATGGACAGTATTGGAGGCTTGGCTAATACTAGGAGAATGGGCCAAAAATATCACACTGTGAGCATGACTAAGCACACTCCATATAAAAATTGCCGAGTTCAACTTGAGCCAATGGCCATAATATTATGTAACATTATTAGCGTGACATTGTACATAATTATGTAGGTATAATGGTACCCCTCTCCTTGAAATTTATCCGTGCTGTGATTTTTGTTAGAATGCTAACTTTTTCTACATCATAGCATTGGCATTATCAAGACCTTATGCAATCCTGAAGGGAGCCCTATGTAATAATATTATGGAGTACTGGGAATACGTGTAATTGGAGTAAAATTTAATTACAACATTTGGAGTTTGTCTTGGATAGTATTTCCAACGAGAGAGAGAGAGAGTCAGTATTTGTATCCCGATTTGCATGCACGGTTTTTGTACCTATGTGTGTGTGCGCGTGTGTATTTGTGTGACAGTTTTATTTATTGACACATGATTAGCTGAGGTTAGCACTTGGCAATTGTTGGGATTCTATTTATAGAACAATGCCCTTCTGTATTTTGTATGTGCTATAAATATTATACAGCTTCGTGATTGTTTTATGAATATACCGTATTCGCTCGATCAGACGCCGCTCTCGATTAGTCGCCGCTCTCGAATAGTCGCCGCACCTCCAGAAGTGATGAACGAAATAGTCGCCGCTCTCGAATAGTAGCCGCGCCACGCCTACTATTCGAGAAGCACGCAGCACGTGGACATGCCTCGCGACTCGTTCTCGATGGCAGGTACACAATATACAGTCTAAATAAATAAGTTCTAATCATCTTCTACACCAGCAAAGGAGCCAGAATCTCCTAGATCAGTGGTGTCAATCGACCATTTCTCTAAGGATTGCCTCTCTGGCAGCTACTGGTATTAATAAACGCCGCTCTCGAATAGTCGCCGCTCTCGAATAAACGCCGCACAAACTCAGGCGATGAAATAAATAGTAGCCGCGGCGTCTGATCGAGCGAATACGGTATGTCTAGAAGCTGGTAGAGGCTTTGTGGGGTGACAGAGAAGGTGAGAAAGAAGGATGATTGGGGGAAAGAGAAGAGAGAGAGAGAGAGAGAGAGAGAGAGAGAGAGAGAGAGAGAGAGAGAGAGAGAGAGAGAGAGAGGGAGGGAGGGGGAGAGAGAGGGGGAGAGAGAGAGAGAGAGAGAGAGAGAGAGAGAGAGAGAGAGAGAGAGAGAGAGAGAGAGAGAGAGAGAGAGAGAGAGAGAGAGAGAGAGAGAGAGAGAGAGAGGGTGTTGGAGGGAGGGAGAACACTATTGATGGCTTCAGCAAAGGTCCATAGAGCTGCAGACATTCGACTAATGTGTGGGAGTCAGTATAGCCATCATCTTCACCACCCCCCTAGCTACCCTGTGCATACCTTCGGTCTTTCTTCGCTAACGTTGCTCTCTTGGATACCAGCCCTGGTTACTGACATGCCTGCTAGGGTGTCAGCATAGTGATGACACTGTAGTCTGACATCCACTGACAGCCAACTCTCGGTGGTGATGTTAATTTAACCCTTTCTGGCTTGCTTTTTGCACGTGCCCATGATCAATACTGTCTCTTCTCTCTCTCTCTCTCTCGCATAGAGCAAGCACTGTGATAATTTAATTGTGCCTATAAACTAACTATCACTATTTGCTATTGAGATAATATGCATAGTAGATGGTGTGCAACAGTTCAGAATAACATCACTCACATTTTAAATTAATTCAAAACCTTGCTGATGGAACCTTCCACTATTGAGGTGTATACATTGTACATGTATGCACCCGTACTAACATTGTGCTTGCTTGTTTGTACAAGATTACAAGTTCAAAAGTTTCGAATAGAAAACATTGGAAATTGCTTCATGCATTTTTAAAAGGCCTCCACCACTGGTGTTTGTAAATCCAGCTGAATACCAGGTGTACGTACACATTATACATACTAACATTACTCTAAAGTACGCACGTTCTAGGAACGAAACAACTACGTACTCCAGTACTGTTATGCAATACTTGTAAGATCGTGTTTAGCTAATGCTATATAGTACTACGTACAATGGAACATGTACATGAATATTATATGTTTGTATTCGTAGTTCGAAAGTTTAAATATGTTGTGAGATGAATGTATTTTTAAACCTCACTGCTCTGTGTGCGTAGTTGGGTGAAGAATTAGAAGTGGTTTTTTTTTTGATAAAATTCAAGTGAATACCGGCATGTACATGAACGTCCAAACTTGACAGTATACTTATGTACATACACGTGTTCAAAATGACTGTATATTGCAGAGGAAGCTATTGCGTAATGCATGCGGACATGTACATGTACACTGCACTTGTGCATTGAGTGCTATGAGACATCTGTGGTGATAGTATAGTACTTAGCTAGGAGGTCGTTAATTTAAGCTGGCTTATTAGAGGGATCCACTCATAATAATAGTATGCAGAGATAGTCGACTGCTAATCTCCAGGAGTGGGAGTCAGACGTGATGCAGTTCTTTAGTTACTGTGATCTCTGCGTACCCTTCAGTGGTCTTTAGAGAGGGGAAACCCCCTGTGCTCACACCCTCTAGATACTATTATAAATGTGACGATACTGTGTTTTTTGGGGTGGGGGGCACTTATTTTAAAAATGGTACTCTTAATCTTGCTTAGTCTAGCAGACTAGCGCGTTCGAGGACCCTTTAATAAACATGTTATGGTTGTGGTGCTTAATCTAAAACTGAAATTATTCACCCTCTGTTATTTACACTTTGGAGATAGTCACTATCGCACACTTGCGTTGCGCTTTGACCCTTATTGTCGTTTGCATAATTATGACGTCATCACTGACACAGTGTGTACTACTATTAACAATGATATTCCCAGTGTGTGTGCATTCAAGTTATCTGTCAATCACACAGACTACTGTATTTATTTCAATATCCTGGGCGTACGCGATGTGTTAGCTGTTAAAATAACTTGTGGATAGTTTCTTTAACAGTGCACAGGTCCTTTCCTTGTGCAATAAAAAGCACCCGCGATTCATTTTACCCATTTTCCCTCTTGCTTGAGATGACAGAGCTTCCATAGAAGGTCATCTCATTGTTAGCGTTGTCACTACACTACTGTGCATGTTCCCACCTGTACATGCACGTACATAGAGAAGCGTACTAACAGCAGTCTCTCTATTGCAGACAAGGCCTATTTGTAAAACTTTCCTGATTAAAGGGCTGTCCTCATTTCAAAAGGTATAGTCTGTACACATCTCTATGTAGCAGGGACTATCATAATGCATAATGGCCTGATTAATAGGGGTGTCCCCATTTCAGAGGTAGTGTCCTGATTAATAGGGGTGTCCTCATTTCAGGGGTAATCTTGACCAGTTTTGGAAGGAGTAAGTAAGTAAGACCCCATTGAAAGTAGACATCTTATTGTGGCTATGTTTGATATCTACAGTATATCCCTTTCTCTTTCCCTTTCGTTTTCATGTCTCTGGTACATGTAACTGAAAACGACTGGTTTCATCATTTAACCCCTTGTAGTTTCTGTAATAATATCATATGCAGCTGAGCAGCATACTTCTAATGTCCTCAGATTCATTTTATGCAATAATTATACAGCCTTCAACTGTGGGTTGTTGATGATGATTGGGGTTAGTTTAGAACCATTAGCCGGTTTGCTTGGTGTGGTCTGTTTACTTGCTGTGATCTTCTAATCTACCCTCTCCCTCTCTGTCTCTCTCTCGCTGATCGACCTGTTGTGCCTTTTTGGTTGATGCTGCTGTTTCCCAACTTGATATGTGTAGCCCACGATTATATGTACAGTACGATGCCGCTACATGTGTGTTTCTGTGTAGATCTTTATGTATGAGAGAGAGAGGATAGAGGGGAAGGAGAGAGAGAGAGGGGGAGAGAGATTGAACAGTCGAGCGGAAGTGAATAGGCTAATAAGAGAATAGCAGATCTTTATACATTCATTTTTACACTTTTCAGTATTACATGTATTTTCCGAGTAAATGTACGTGTACATGTACGTGTACATGTGTACACTAGCCTATGTGTATATGGTCTGCTAGTGTTGAATATCTTGTTCCACCAGCTGTTTAAACAAACAACCAGTGAGAAGATCTCCACACCGCATGCCTTCCTCTCACTGCTACACAACTGCAACAAATAACAATAAGATACCATGTGTACTGTTAAGTAAAGTGCTGGATGTACATGTATAAGTGATAACATCCCCCCCCCCCCCCCCCCCCAGTAGTACTTTGTTGTTTGAGCTAATTGGCCTTCTCAAGAGGAGAGAGTTAGTGAGGATAAAGATGATATCAAGTAGAGAGAGAGAGAGAGAGGAAGGGAGGGAAGGAGAGAGGGAGTGTGAGAGACTTGTGTACATGTCTGTTTACTGGGCAGCTATCTGGACCACACAGAATAAACTTTGTGTCCCTATCAGGGGGTGGGGTGATGCAGTGGGCCATGATGTGGTCTATTGGAGTAAATCCTACAGCCCTAAAAAAACCTAAAGAATCCAATTTTCCATCCCAATCTACTGTGCTTTGCAGGTCAGTTGTCTAGGAAAGTTAGGGAATGGCACCTGTCTCTGTCACTATATAAACTGAAAGCCTTTGTGACTTGTAGTATAACTGAATGAAGCACTTGAGAGCCACTGCCTATTTACCCTTTCCACTGGACAACTGACTTGCAAAGCACAGTAGCCTGAGTGGCTGCTCCAAGGTGATAATGGCTAGACAGCCTGAGCAGATTCATAGATAAATTTTTGCTGGAATTTTTGTGAAGGGTGTCTTATAGCTATTGCAGCTACAGAGATTTGCAAGGCCTGTCCCCTCCAGGTGATAAAATTTTGTCAATAATTTTGTGAAATATTGGTCTAGTTACAGGCTATAGCTGAAGGGCTGGTAATAAGACTGGGATGCTTGGCTGTGTACTATATACCTTGTCAATGTTTGTATGTCATACATGTATCTCCAGTTTCTGAAGGCTAGGCACCTATATTATACATATACAAGTAATTACATGTAAGGTGGCTCTGCCTTTTGCTGGGATTAGGTTTGCTAAGCTGAGCAGGCAATGGGATGGTGTCCCTTAGACTGGGGATTGGCAGTAGTCTTAAGATGATATAACTAACTGAGTTTCATGTACATGTACATATACACGTGTAGTATGAGATTATAGCAGAGTCATGGGACTAGCTTGTACACATTGTTAAACATACTACTTCTTTAGGACAAGGGGAATATCATTCTAGAGCCGTATAGGGAGTACTCCAATTATAGGTCTCGCTCTGCTTGTGAATAGCATAGTGTTTCCTTTCCATAGCGGTTCTAATATGGCCCCATCCAAATATGGTGGCAGGGAATCAGCGGAAGAAACAAGCATTTATCGCTGGTGGGATGCATAGCAAAACAAAACAGAGTATGTGTGCGTGATCGAGGAATACAATAGGTACTGATGAGTAGGCATTTTCATAGAAAACTGATCTTGAAGCCACCTATATTGTATTTTATGTGGATGTAGGTACATGTATATGGTCCTATGTACATTTGTTGGTAGTTGCCTAGCAACCAAAGTTTTTATAGGCAATTTGCCGGCTATGGGAAGGGGTTGGGTCATCATAAAGTAGGCCAATGATGAACAGAGGTCAACTACCAACAAAATAGTATTCTGACAGTAATTGGGGTGCATGAGATGCATGGTCGAATGCACCCCAATTACTGTCAGATAACTGTTATGTACATATGTGCAATGTATATGCATGTCAATATCTGCTGACTCGGCTGATGGCTTGCATTGATCACTAATGCATTCAAGTGCAAACGTTGGAGTCATCATTGGACAATGCTTTTTGTGGTGACAAGGGGATAGGGGTAGGTACATGTAGTTGGATTAATTTTCCCCTGAAATTTGAACATTAATTTGCTCCCTTTTTGGCCGTTTGTCATGTGCACACGCCTTTGCCTAACGAGGCAATCACTAAACATGACTTAATTACCTTGCTACCTTTACTAACTTATCAAAGTTATGGCCACAACTATGAAAGACATGCTCAAATTTAGTAGCCATTAATTTCACGGTGGCAATCTTTTCATGTGCTGTTCCACAGGGTAAGAGTGCGTGTGGCTATTTCTGTGGACTATTGAGCATCCAATGAAGGATAAAAAATGCATTTTACCACAACTCTTGCCCCCCCCCCCCCCAACCAACTGATCTGCTTGCTTTGTCATTCTGTGTGCCATATCTAGACCATGCTTTGCCACACCTTTCTTTACGTAATAATATTGAAATTTTTAATTTTGTTAATATTGTGGTACTAGTCATAATGTTTAATAAGTTGTGGGGTTTTTTCATCAGTGTGAGTCTACTGTTGTAGACATAGCCCCCCTAGTATTAGGAAAAGGTGGTGGGAGGGGGGAGTGGTTAAGCAGTTTAGGTTAAAAATTTAATTATTTTAGACATCACACATGTAATATTATGTTCATTTTCGGTTGATTATGTGTTAATTAAAGTCACTACTCCTTTGAAATAGAATATTGATTTTCATGTAATAGCTAGCCAGTTCGCTTACCGATTATGGTTATTCCCGATACCCTCCTGAGAGATACCAAATTTGCTCTGGATAATATTATATTCCTCATATTAATTTTACTTCATAATTCTCCCGTAGCTACCAGAACCACTGTGTGTTATTTTGTGGATAAGAATTTTCCTGAGCTTGCAAGCACTGGGATGTAATATTCTGGAGGTATCCCTTAGTTTAATTTTGTACATCTGTGTGAAATACAACCCTCACCAAGTATAAATGTTTTCCTAATTCACCAAAATACCAACAAAGCTAAAGCCAAGCTGAGTCATGTATTGTATTACTGTGGGCCATGATGTAGAACTCTGAGAATTATGATCCCAAGCAAAACAAACAGTGGTGAAATCATAATCTGACCATTCAAGGTCAGACGTAAACTATCCTTAATTGTTACTATTTTTAGACGCACAGTTTTCTAATACATGTACTTATGGATAGCTACATGTACTATGAGTAAGTTTCATGCTCTGTATGAATAAAAGATACATTGATAGGAACTGAAATCTTCCTTAGGGTTTGTACAATATTATTACTTAGTATCTTTTAACTAAGGAGACCTTTAAATAGGACATAATACACATGGTCCCAACTACATACATAGAGAGGTGTATATACCTGAAATGGGGGCACCTCCTTTAATCAGGACACCCAATGAACGTCAAGGTCCGCACTCCATGGACTCCCCACTACTGCGTGAAGCTCCCTCTATACACTGTGTAGAATTATCTGAAGCCTTGTGACCTAGCTGATGTGATGAGCCTTAGACAAACCTCGTGACAGTTAGTAAACTGACGCTAGCACAAACACGATAGCAATTCGCAAGAGAGATGATAAAAAATGGCACACTTTGTGCACTGAGTTGTATGTGAACGTGCATGTACAGTGTATGGGATTTGGCAGCACTGAGTTGAGGTGATATGTTGATATATGTATGTATAGCACCCACTATCAGTATTCAACTTGGTAGTGTGATGCTGATCATATATGTACGTGTATTATATCCTAGTTGTACTATAGTTGTAGAGCATCTTATCAATAGTATACATGCACCCCTACGTTCTATGCCTCTCTAGATGGTTGTAATAGGTTTACATGTACATGTACAAGCATGTGCACGTACATGTACATGCATGTGCACATGTACATGTATGTATGGATTGGCAGTAAAGGATGTGTTTGAGTTGTAATGTTGACTAAGCGAGCTGCCTCAGAAATGGCTTGTGGAGGCATGAAGGAGGGAGGGAGGGAGAGAGAGAGAGGGGGAGAGAGTAGAGAAGAGAGCAAGAACACTGCACTTGCTTGTCAGAAATTGCCCCCCTGTCAATAATCATTGTACTGTGGGTAAAACGTACAATGTCATGGCATTGTTCTATAGATCTACTTATGTTCAATGTTTGGCTATTCAAACACACATCCTGCCTGACCAACATTCCCTCAGCCACAGTCTTAGATCACCACCAGCCATCAGCCTGGTCTTGGCTGGGAGGTAGGAAACAGACAAGTATATAGGTGTCTCTCACCTCTGGGATGCTGGTTTCATTCTGACGTTTACTTCATGCCGTAGCAGCCTCAGACAATGGATGCTGCAGCCTTATAGTGTAGTGTTGCATGACAGAGTGAAGTCCTGTGCATGCATGTGGTGGGATGGAGGGTAGTATGTTACATGTATATGGCTTTTTTCCTGAATCCCACTTTTCCTGTCCGTTTGCTTGAAAAAGTAGTTTCTAAGGCAGCTATAATATTATACATGTACATGGGAGTACCGTAGTGTCCGGGTAAGTGCCCATGGGTGCTTAAATATACATCGCGATTTTGGCCCGCATTGGCGCTTACCCGGGACATAATTTCCATATGTTTGTATAGAAGCTGCTACGTTGATCCCGTGCTTGCCCGGGATGTCACGGTATACAAAAGATTGTGCATATACAAAGTATGGTACATACCTGCGTCCAACTTTCAACTTGTAACGGAGAAGTTGCACTGTATCAGGCTTTGGGAACTATTGAATCTGTGTACATGTACATGTGCATGTACATGCATGTAAGATGCATCACAAATTGACTATAATCCTCTAACTATACTCAGAGGCATCCATATTTATGCATACAGGTACATGGCCTCCACCCCATGCTACCCGATCCAATTGTATTTTTAGTATCGAGATCCTGGTGTGGTATGAGAATCCTTAGTGTGTCGAGGGGGGAGGGAGGGGGTAACCACTGCGGCCATAAAACGACGACCATAAATCATCATTTTTTCGCCACTTGTTGGTTACTTCTCGGGCACATGTGTATGATAATTATATTACATGTACATGCATGTTGGATGTAGATGTACATGTCGTGGCTTTGCCTCAGGATGGAAGACCACAAAATATGCTAATGTCATTTAGCAAGTTTAATAAAGTGTGGTTGGGCATTGCTTTGATAAGGGCTCTCACTCTTTCTTCCTCTCTCTCCCCCCCCTCTCTCTCTCCTCTCTTTCTCTCTCTCCCCTCCCCCCTCTCTTTCTCTCTCTCTCTCCCTCCCCTCTCTCCTCTCTCCCTCTCTCTCTCTCTCTCTCTCTCTCTCTCTCCACAGACTGAGTCATGGTGAACTACAAGCTAGTGGTATTAGGAGATGGAGGTGTGGGCAAATCAGGTATGCAAATTTCAATACTTGATAGGTCACGGTATTTGTCTGGATCTGCAATTACAATACATTTTTAACCAGACTTGTTAAAGTACTATGCTTACAAGTCCTAATTTGGAGATGCTCCAATGATAATTTCTCACTGTTTGCCAGATTGGTCTTGGCAGACCACAAGTCAGCATTGGAGGAAATTTAGCTCATAGTAATGCTTTTGTATGCAGTACAGCATCTAGTATTGAGGTATAGAGTAGCTATTATGTTTGTACGCCGCTGTATGTCTGTTGGATGGGGCTCTAGATGACTGTTTTATGAATATAACTGATTTGAGCATATTCCTACCCCCTCCCCCCCCTCTCTCTCTTTCTTTCTCCCTCCCTCTCTCTTCCCCCCCCCCCCCCCCCTTTCCTCCCCTCTCAGCCATCACTATTCAGTTCACAAGCAGTGTATTTGCAGCAGACTATGACCCAACAATAGGTGAGTGAGTAACAAATCTCCTGCCCCTTTAATCTTCATTAATAACCTGGCTAAGGTAGCCTCGGACCTATACACATTAAGCATTGCCTCAAAGGTGTGTATAGTATTATCATAGTTAATCGAATACAACATATGATCCAAGCTAACGTAAGAAATTAGCATTTTACACATTTTTTTTTCATACGTAGTATTAGATTAAGTACGGTACTATAAATTAGTGAACTTTTCGCTTGATGGAGGTGTCGATTGTTGTCCCTGGGAGCACATTAAGTTAAGGCGTACATGTATGTAGTCACAACTTTCACTAATTCATTATCCTTTCCTCCCTCCTTCCTTGCTCAAAAAAGCAAACTGTAGTTAATAATAATTGTGAAATGAGGCTTTGAGAAAAATGCTTTGCATGACTCCGTATTCCATTTGTGGCAGGCGTTTGGCATTTCAAGCATAATTGTTGGAAGCAAATTGGGTTAATATCTCGCTACCCACGGTCTCATTAATCAGTATCGCGTTACTAATATCAAAGTGATTAGTAATTTGTTATAGCGTAAACTGTGCAGCCAAACTGCTTCTAATGAGTCTGGCTGGCTGGCTAGTGGGATGGATGCATTTATTTAGTGATTGACTGAGTTACTGTGGAATTTAATGAATAATTTCACTACAGGTTCTTTAATTGATCCTCCCTTCATGTTAAAATTACGCCTTTTTCTCTCCTTTCGTGGAGTAAGCATAATAATTTATTGTTGTGAGGCACATGTATGTGTATGTGCATGTGGTAGCAGTTGGTATGCAGCCATGGCTGGTACTAAAGTTCACCCTCCTCCTCCCTCTTCCCCCCCCCCCCCCCTTCCATCTACTCCTCTCTCTTCCCTCTCTCTCTCCCTCCCTCCCTCTCTCTCTCTCTTCCTCAATTCTTCTCTCCTCATCTTCTCTCCCTCCCTCCTCCCCCCCCTATCACAGAGGATGCGTATCGTATCGACGCTGAGATTGATGGTGAGGTGGTTGGACTGGATATTCTTGACACGGCAGGTCAAGAGGTCTTCAGCGCCGTCAGAGATCGTTACATGAGAGACGGGGAGGGATTCCTCCTCGTTTACTCGCTGCTCGAGCGATCAACGTTTGTTGGAATCACAAAGATCAGCGAGCAGATCAAGAGAGTGAAGGATACAGACAAACATGTACCAATCATACTCATTGGAAACAAGGTACATTATGTGAGATACCGTAGATCTGGAAATTTTCATGTAAAGAAACTTTTGTATGATAAATTATCGTGTAAAAAATTTTGGTAGGAATGACCCCTTACCGCATTAGCGTTAATAGTACATGCTAATTTTCGTAAGATTAATTTTCGTAGCCGCCATCAACTACAAAAATATTTTTACAACGAAAATTTCCAGATTTACAGTAGCTCCCGTAAAGGATGCCATTATTGCTTTATAGGACCTATTGATTTAACGTCCTTTACCTACTGTATGATTTATGTGCATTGGCGACCCTTTACCATTTTTGCATCTTTCACCTGCTACAAGCTATAATATAGCTTTACCTCTCATTTTCTATTTCTGTCTTCCTCCCTCCATCTTTCCTTTCTCTGTTCCTCTCCCTCTTTCCCACCCACTCCCCCCCCCCCCCATGCAGTCTGACATGGCCGACAAGCGTGAGGTATCGTACGGCGAAGGTGACATTTTAGCAAGATCCCTCAAGTGTCCGTTTTTTGAGACGTCTGCCAAACTTCGTGTCAACATCGACGACTGCTTCCACGAATTAGTAAGAGAGATCAAGAAAGCGCAACAGGAGAAGAACAAAGAGCAAAACGACAAAGGAAAGTCGAAAAAGGGCTGCATTATCTTGTGAGGCCGTGTTGCAACTTATTTAACATCTAGGCTGCAATAAAAATAAGTTATAATAATATTATTATGTGTATGTTGCTATGTTACTTTACCTACTAATCAAGCATTTTCTTTTCATGGTTGGTCGTGTTTTTTAATTGCTATCTCACGCTCTCCCCCTCTCTCTCTCTCTGCCCCTATTATTATTATTGAATCTATACTACTAACTTGCACGACTGCCAAAGTATAATAATATTATTCATTGTGTTTGTGTAGATATTTAGGAATTATGTTTGCTTAAAACTTTAGACATATCTTATAATCTCAAGGTTTGTGTATCTCATTTGTCACTGATATTGATTTATTGTACATGTTTGTGATGATAACTTTGCTGCTTGACTTATGATCATAATTCTCATCTCTCTATAATCATGACTATTGTTTATGCACTATAATAATTTATTATTATTCTGATTCTCACGTAATTAATTAAGCTAGCGATAAGTGCTCGTTTCGAAATCTCTGATTAAACCCTAGTTTGATTTAGCAGAGCTGGTACTAGTTCTAGGCCTTGCTGTTCTTGAGTCTGACTGTGATGCTCCCAGAGAGCCAGAGAGAAGTGCCTGCATTTCTTTCATCCTCTGCTCTTTCTTGCTGGCCACCAGCCGCTCAGCCAGTATCGTCACCTCGTAGCGGTGCTGCAGAATTCGCTTACTCTTTCTATATAGATTAGTGATAGTATTATTGTTATAAAAGTGCATGCTGTTGTCACCTCATTGATAATAATTACGCTGTAGATTGACGACCCTTACCTACTATGTATAGCATATTATGGATCTAGGTAAGGATCGTCAAACTGCTAAGTTCATGGCTATTTAGGATCTACTTACTTTTCAGTGGCTCTCATATCTGCAATGTACCTCCTCTGAGTTTCAGCAATATCCTGAGCTTTCTTACCCATCTCTCTGAAATAATATTTATGATTGCATTAATGTATAATATTATAGCATCATTCGATCTGCTCACTAAACATTGATCGGTGCAATATCAGTTGTATGCATTAATTTTTAATATCATGTTTTTATGGTGGCCTACAAAATTAATCCTGTATGTATGGAATATGCTTTTCATCTTTCATAATCATTGTACCATTGATCCATTCAGCCGATCTCATCTCTCAATCAATAATTAATATATACATGCCGTGGATTATTGCCTATTCACCTTTCGTACTCCTTATACCACTGCTCTGATCTTCCAGTTAACTTCTCCAGCAGCTGCTTATAAGTGATTGTGGCTGGGGGTATGTCTTTGATCTGCCGACGACTCATGGGATGACCTAATTAAGTGAAATAATATTGTACTATTACACTACCTATGTCATGTAACATGGTACAGGTAATGGAATTCCTCCAAATAGCCATTATACAAGACACTGAACACTACATTCTCCGGGATTTTAGGAACTTGCAGTTATTAAGCTAGGTGATAGATAAGTAGCCCCATCTCGAGGCCACTCCCACGTATAACGTTGAAAACATGGGAGTGGCGTAGCTGGGGATGAATCAAGTACATGTAGCTAAGAACGTTAATTTTGCAGACACAATCAGTAGCCTTGTCCTCAGTTTTTCAAATGGATCACGAGCTCTGGGGGACAATCGAAGCTACAGGCCGAGTACGTCATTAAAAAATAGCTATAATTATTATTATAATATGTAACTACACTGAGCTGACCAATATTAATATACGTAGGTACCTGTATGTACTTCAACATCAGTGAGGTTGTGGGTATAGAGGTAGTGCTGTAGCAGTGGGCTCCTACCAAGGGTACTGAATCGAACACACTCGAATATCGGCCCGGGTCCAACTTGAACATCGGATAGAGACTGCATAGATGAATAGAAATTACAGCAAATTATATTATTTGCAATTTTTTTATCCTAGATTGCATGCTAGTCTTGGTAAAACCGAAAGACGATAAATCATGTACATAGATCTATGTACATGTACCTTTTTGACGGCTATAGTTTTCTCATGCGTAGGTGAAGCACTCTGCTGTGAGGGAGCGCTCGTTTCTCTCATCAATGGAACTCTCTCGGAGGAAGCCACGCCCACTAGGGCGGAGCCTGCCCCTCGCCCCCATCTTCTGCCCCGTCCCCGTGCACTCCTTCGACCGATACCGCTGAACTGCACCCTAGAGCCAGCTAGCCTGTGACCGCCGCCCGTCATCATAGCTGACCTCTCACCTCCGGTAGATCGTCTGTTTATCAGAGAGAGCTGCATTACTAGAAGAGAAGTGCACAATTTTATGAGTGCATGTATCATTGCATGTGTACCATAATACTATGATAGCATAATACACCAATCATAGGAAGTGTGATACATTGTAGTATGGCATACCTTAATGTGTGGAAACAATCTACCAAGACAAATGATAGTCATCAGCATAACAACAATTGATACTCAAAATACCTTTATCTACGAATCTCTCTCTCTCTCTCTCTCTCTCTCTCTCTCTATAATACCGCAGCTCATTTCAAAGGTCACTTCTGATTGGTCAAACCGGCTAAAATTGGTCACGTGAAGGGGCGGGGTTTGGTATATAGGGTTTTGCATGGAAGGATTTGAAAACAGCTGCGGGATAGTTCCTCTCTCTCTCGCCACTCTTCCCTCACTTTCTCTAGCACACACAGGGGAGGGTTCAGGAAGGGTTCAGTGGGTGGAGGTGGCTTACCATCCTTCTCTGTCAGAGCAGGCCTGCTGCTGGTGTCTGGTCTCTCCCTCTCTGTGTGTACAGAGCTGTGGTAAGGATTGAGTAGATGCCTCGGCCATTTCTCCCAGCTAAATGGAGCACTCCTTACTCCTGCAATGACAAAAAAAATTTTGTTATAGAGTGTTTTTTCGCAAGAATGAAGATCTACCTAACCTGTGATCCATTCTGAAGTGAGATCAGTTATATAGTTGAGAAAATCCGGCGAGTTAATGTGTCGCTTTGATTTTGGAAATGCTTGACAGAAGGCACTGTATACAGCTTGGGCGAGGCAGTCGGGATAGCGCTGTACGTGAAGGGGAGAGAGGGAGGGAGAGAGAGAGAGAGAGAGAGAGAGAGAGAGAGAGAGAGAGAGAGAGAGGGAGGGAGGGAGGGAGGGAGAGAGACTATAATAGTGCAGCGCACATGTACATGTGTAATGCAGCAGTATGTCGTACATGATACTGTAAATGTATTAATTTGAGGGGATTCTGTTTTGTATAGCATACTGTACATGGACAGGTCAAGGTGCAGTCATAACTACGATGCATCATTCTCACTCAAATATATCCAGGGTTGTTTACATGCTCTAGTTGAGAGTTTTGCAAGACTGGGAGGTATGAAATAGATGGATATTCATGACATGTTCTGCAGCTTACCATGAATACTTCATCCTTGTGCTTGACACTGTTCATGATGATTGTCAGAGATGCAAAACTGTCCGATATACAGTCAAAGATAACAGATTGATAGTATGGTTCTGGCTGTTGGAAGGAAAATTAATAATAATAATTATGATGATGTCACCTTACTATGGCGAGGTTCACCATAGTCTAGCGAGATTAACCCTCTAAATTGTAGTGGAGGGGCTGGGATATCATTGAAAACATATCTGTTGGGAAGGGGGGGGTGAATATCTTTCTTACTAAAGAGCCAATGAGAAAGTGACAAGCTATAGCTTGCTAGAGTAACTTTATCATGATCTTACGTGAAATAGGTCCATCCAAGTCCACCAAAATGTGTTCTGTATGTAGCAATAGACAATAAGTCAGTTATAGTCTTGTCACAATGGCTATTAATGGCTACTTAAATTGCAGTAACAAAAATACAATATTATTATTGTGTGCATGGCCATAATATTATTGTGTGTATGAGCCCTCTTGACAGTTTACCTGAAAGATAGAGACTGTGTCTTCAGAGTAGAATGTCTTCCTCCATGCTTTGACTGCATAGGGCTGTTATATCGCGCATGCGTGGGAGAGAGAAAAAAAAATTCATGGGCTTGTCCGGGATTCGAACCCGGGACCTCTCGCACCCAAAGCGAGAATCATACCCCTAGACCAACAAGCCACATCTGATGGAGTGAGTTCTTGTGTTCTATATAAACTCACAGGGAAGCTATTTGCTTTGGTGACCAGATCCAAGATAGGCAGAGCTTCCAATTTTCCTGGCAGAGGAATCACAGTGTTGGATTTATCCTTAAAATTCGGAAAAGCCAAGTCCTGTGAGACAAAAATTACGTGTAACTACAATATTCTTATAGTAAATGCATGAGAGTGTCTAAGACACGTGACATAATACTAGTGATCACTACTGGCAAATCCATCAATGCATCTCCGTGCCCTCCAAGGAATGACACAGACCATAGTATAGATAAAAATTATAAATACCTCCACTCCTTTCTCATTTTCTTCAGATGACTTAGCTTTGCTTTGTGGCTGCACATTATGATGTATATACATGTATAGTATTAATTCACAGCATCAATATAACAGCTTGCATGGAGGGGCAAATCTCAAGCTATATAGATACACAATAAAATAATAATCAGTGGCTGCACTCTCATGAGGTGCCTGGGGATGGGCCCGGGTGAGAATCATGAGCACAATGACTTACCGTTCGACTCAGATTTTGCATCCTGATAGTTTTCAGTAGCTCCGTATCATACATTTGTGTGAGGAATGCTATATACACAAACAAAATTTTTTTGCCACGTACATTAAAATGCAGAGTACATAATAATAATTATTATCTGACACTCTTTATGTAACCATATGCATGCCCATAGGCCTGGCCTTTACTCCCAGTGTGCAATAATGATTATTGTGAAAGCTTAGGAATGGCCCGGGTTGTAGTTGGGGGTATAAGACTATACCTGTGGATTTTGAGTGATATTATCACTGAGATTGTTGTGCTCACCTATGTCTGTGATATTCTTCAATCCTCCAGCGACACTCTCTCCAGGTGGCTCATCGTAGACAAGTCGATCGGCAAAATAGTTCAGTGATTTCTCCACCGCCTGTAGTCTCTTGTCAATGTTATCCAAGAAAGAGGAATCCCATGCTGTATTATGCAAAATAGAAAAAAAAAAGTTTATTTTTCTCTGATGCTATCTAATAGTATATCAGAATGTTGGCAGTAGCTCCATTACTTTAATGGACTCAGTGTGTGTATACTTCAATGACATTATTTTGATTGTCAATAGATCCTCTTAGTAAGCAATTTCCATAGATCTACCCACAGATAAAGATGTGTGACCACAACCGAACCATAATATTATATTATACTGCACATACGTGCATGCGTCTGTATGTCATCTTTGATGTCTTCCAGCGACCCAAAGATTCTATTCGCTTTATCCTTTCTCTCCGACTCTTCCAGCAGCCTCTCTCCTCTAGGTGCTCTCTTGGGCCAAGCCTCAGCTGCTATCAAATGGTCTCCATCCTGCAAACCTCTCTTCTTCTTCTTTACATTCGGTCCAAGACTGAGCTCCTGTTTTTGTTGCTCTTGAGCTTGAGAGAGTATCCACTCCTCGCTGCTTTTTGGTGGCGATTTTGGACGCTTTGGCGCCTCCTTACTAGGAGATACCTGCAGAGCTGTGACGCTCTGAGGCTGAAAAGGATCATTAAACATCAGCTTAAGCTTCTAAGCTTTGTACAGGAGTTCAGCTGTGCAGCCTATGCACGGTTGCCGTGGAAACAACAAGCCACGCCCACAATAACCCTATGCAAAATTAAGGGGCGTGGCTCGTTTGCGGAAGCAGACATTTCCAATAAACATTACTTGACACCAGCCTCAATAATTTTTGTGGGGTAGTGCCCGCTGTCCAAATATGAGTGAGCCTGTTGAACTAGTCGGTTATAAGGACCACGCTCAGGATCCAAAAGACGAAGAACCCGCTTCGAAAGACGCGCCAAAAGAGAGCGCAACCGAGCCGCAAGAGACCCCGGACGGCGATCGTAGTAGCAGCAGCGTTGAGAGAAAACTCGAGCCAAGTACTCCTGCTGACGTGCCAACACCAAAACCGAAGGACGCGGCAACTTTTGAATCCGACAAAAAAGTGGTCCTCAGCAGCGCTGCGCAACAGCAGAGGTAGGTGGTAGGTTTATTGTAGCGGAGTTGTCAGTTTGTTTTGTGTAGTTGTATAACTCACGTCGACTTCGGACGAGTAGAAAGTTTACCATACGACGTCTTGTGTGTTTTGTAAACTCATGTCTTTATCTTAAAAGCTATAGGGAGGGGGGATTCGGAAAGAATAATAGTTTACAAGGGGGTTTGCATATGCAAAATTGATGGTATACTTGTGTCGTCAGCGCATGAATTCTGTATGCATACCGAATCTTAGTCAATGCGTGACATCATGTGATAGCGGTATGCATCGGAACCAGATCTAACGAGAGCAGCCCTGGCGAAGTTTGCTCGTCCATTGTTACACGTAGGGATGCAGCTCTAATCACTCGCGTGTAGCCTGGCACGAGTGAGTTTTATTACTATGCTTCTGTAGGGTTTCAGAGATCTAGTTTGAAAGTCTTTGTGTAGCTATAAACTGGCTAGCTAGTACTTAGTTCAAGTAGCAAGATCCGTAGAATAATACACTGATCTTCTCAACAACTCTAGCAGCCATAAAAGTAGCTATACTATACGAAAATCAAGGACACACAGTATAAATTGATAGCAAGATTTCGTCCAAGTGTACAGTATTCTGAACTGGTAAAAAAAACAGATTTTCCGAGTCATTCATAAGTTTCCTGCACGTTCGATTCCCTCTCTGACTTAATATCATAATTGTATTTGATCACTTTCCTTCTCACCAACCAGAATGGATGACGATCACGATACTCGCCCGATCAACACTGGCTACCAAAGCTTCAACGATTCCGTCTCGGAATCTACCAACCCTCAGGCCGTATCGAGCAGCACTGGTGCGCGCGCCAGTTCACCTTCCAGTGGGGCCATTCCACCTCGCTACCAGTCGAACCAGCAGAGAGCCGACAGAAACTTGCAGGATGATCTGAGACAAACAGCAACTGGTGAGTGTGTGTGCATGTGTATTTATAAACTAGGATTATCAATAATAATGATATCGCTGTTTGGAATTGCTTCAGTACTTGAATTTAGTATCATAGTATGTGTACTATAGTAAATCTAAGGCAGGAATTAACTTGAAGGGGGTGCATGGCATTACTTTCCCACCCTCCAAATCAACCCCCGAGCTTTTTTGTAGTCTGTTTTTATGTGGCTAGAAGTGCATGCTAACAGTTATAAACCTGTTATACTGTCCAAATAACTTTAGATCATAACTATAACAACTAGAGCTCTATAGAGCACATACCCCGCGCGCGCTGCAGCGTGCGAGCAGCCTCTTGACGACCTTTACCTACATAATATGGTGCCAGGTTGTGCGCATGAGCAGAGAGCACACAGTGGGCAGTGTCCATAGGCGTGGCCAACAAAATGCAGCATTTGCAACGCTCGTGGGCCTTGCCAAACGATTCGAAGCATACTGAAGCCAGTTTTTCGGCGATATTGACGGATGCGTTGTATTTACGAGTCGCTCAGATGCCTAGATCTCCAGATCTGGCGATTTTTGTGCTAACAGACAACAACGACGACGACGACAGACAAAACCGATTACATTACCCCTTGCGCATGCGCGTGGGGTAAATACTGCAGTGTGATTGGCTACTGACAGGTATCTACGTGTCATAGTCACCTACAAGCTTCTCATAGTCACCTACAAGATTTCTATAGTCACAAGTTTTGCACTCTGGCTCTAGCAACACAAAACTATAATATTATTATGATCTAAACTTGTTAAACACTGTTGAGTCGGTTTCTATATACACCATGTACATGTATGTGATTTAGAAAATCTCAGGGCTCTCAAAGAACCCTTGTTTTTTGCGGCTCAGAATTCTATATAGAGTCCTTTGATCTTCTAAGTCGCATAGAAACCACCAAAACAATGTCTAACTATATAATACATGTTAGCTGGAGAGGGGTGAGTCCCTAGTCATTTGGATGTATACCCTATGTGTACAATTTCAAGATTATTACCATTACATCATTATTAGGTCGTCGAGGGAGACGAACGACCAGGAGAGTCCCTCATTACAAGATCGATGCCGACTCCGATGAGGGTAGTGATAACTCTACCATTGATGAAAACTACGATGTGGCGTCGATATCCAGCTCCATTGAGGAGGGATTAACGTAAGTGATAATTATTTATAATAATATTATTGCGATAATTTATAGTCCAATAATAATTGTTATGCATGGCTCTCGCTGATAACAAATAATATCCCAATTAGTAATTTATAGGACTGCAATTCAATGTAAATGTAATTATAGCTCTATTTTGCACAAAAAATTTTTTTGGAAGCGGGTGATATGGTACTATACACCATTTACCAGTTAGAGTGTGTAGTGGAGTGTTGATGATATACAGTTGTATGTTCTGCAGCCAGTCCTCTCAGTCAATACTACACCATTCACAGTGAAAACTGTCAAAATTAATGTGTTAATGTATTGACTATCATAATAATAATTATACTGGGATGCAGAGTGTGTGTATGTGTATGTGGTTGGATGTGGGCATTAATTTTATACTATGTGTGTGTCAGCATGCACCATGTTCACCACCCTTTAAAAAATAGTATTACCGGTATAATACTATTATAAGCACCGCCAAAAATGTACAATAGCAACTTACATGCAATAATTGATGATTCCAGTGAAGTAGCCAAGATTTACATATACCTCTTGCTCGTTGGTGAGCTGTAATGCTGTAAGTATAGCATTATTGAGTGTACGGGTGTTGTACTGTACATGTGATACTGACAGTGACACCCACTTAGAGTAAGACGACCCTCTTTCTGAGAATTTACCATCAACACTTGTAGCTTAAGGTGATGCCACCATCTCTGCTGTTTGAGAGATTTTGGTCCCAGCTACATGCACATCGTATCGTTACTATAGAGAATTAAGCATACTCCACCTCTTTATGTAAAATTAAGTATGACACTACATATTATTATTATTATGGTCCTCTACAGTGTAGCAGCTCCGATTAACAGTGTATAGTCTTGTGTGGCCTTAACTTGATACATGTACACCTACATGTACATTGTACGTACATGTACATGTACATGCAAGTCATAATAATTATATAGCCAGCATCAACTTGAACGGTTTCTGAAGCCTGCAAGTTCCCCCTCTCTCTCAGTGAATCTCATGCCACCCTTTCCTGTTTATGTAGCCTATTATATTCTATTATAGCTATAGCTTTTATTGTACACCTTTTCAGAGTGAAACTGACGCTAACATTAGAATGTAGTTGTAACAAATACAGCAATCTGATTGGTCAGTTGGAGGTCCATTATTTCACTTAGAGACCTCTATATATTTATATAGCCTATTATATTCTATTATAGCTATAGCTTTCATTGTACACCTTTTCAGAGTGAAACTGACACTAACATTGGTCTTTGCCAAAAAATTAGGCAGTTACTCCCACCACCACACATGAGGATTACTGTACACAGGGGATGGGATGGCTATACCTCCTGTGATGATGTGTGGCCCTGATTATGGAGAACTTGTGGTTAGCAGAGTTTATAAACTTCCCGATTGAAAATCACAGACCTCACCGGCCTCTGACTTGCCTAGCGGGAAACAAAATGTGGCTTCATTGTCTTGATTTGGACATGTCTCGTGGTGTGTGTGTGTGTGTGTGTGTGTATGTGCCTCCCTTCTATGTCCTGTGTGTTTGTGTGCGTACATGTCTCTCTTTCCCTTCTTCCAGCTCTCTCCCTCCCTCCTCTCTCTCTCTTTTCTCTCTTTCTCCCTCTCTCTCTCCCTTTCCCCTCCCTCCCTCCTTTCCTCCTTTCCTCCCTCCCTCCCTCTCTCTCTCTCTCTCTCTCTCTCTCTCTTTCTCCCCCGCCCCTCTCTCCCTCCCTCCCCCTCCCTTCCTTAAGCTATTCAGTGTATAGATGAACCAAATCATACATGTGTGTGCATGGCATTGAGAATGTGTGTAGACTACAGTATTCATGGTATCCCAGGTATGAGTCTCTTCTTAATTCAATTGATTACATGCACTACTCGCTAATTAACCTGTACACTATAATTATGGTTGTACTAATTAAAAACCTGCCGTGGTTAACTGGGATGAACCAAAGTGAGTTCCACACTTAACTCTAACAGCACTCTCGCTATAATATTCTAGCTGTATTGTGACATGGTAATATTACTAAGTCTTGCCTTGCTTAGCAAGATTATTTTAAGCCACATGTATTATTGTACAATGTACTGAAAGGACCACAAAGAAGTGATCCTTATTTGCACTGGTGTTTGTTGTAACTAGTGTAAGGCAGATAGTGAAAGCTGTCCCAGTGCTGCCAAAGATTAATAATAGCATAAAACTGTTTGTTTAGCAACAAATTGTATATGCAAGCTAGAAGAATCAATTGCAACACATAACAACTCCTCTGTCTGTCTCTCTCTCTCTCTCTCTCTCTCTCTCTCTCTCTCTCTCTCCCTCTCCCCCACAGCTGGCGTGGTCGTATGCAGCATGCCCTTCACAACCACTGGTTCCATGTTATCATAGTCATTCTTGTGGTTCTCGATGCTTTCATAGTCATGTTTGAGCTGCTCTTGGATGTTGGAGCATTCAGTAAGCCCAAACTAAAAATAACCATACACATAACCTATTCATAAAATTAATATAGCTGATGTACTACTAAATATGATAATATTGTACTGCTGATGATTTTCCATAACACAAGGAGACGGTATTCACGATCCTAATGTTTTTCTTGAGGGAGAAATTAGACAAAATATTCCAGTGTTTATCTACATGTACGTATGTACACTGTTGTGCAGAGGGTATGGGTGTGGGGGTGGAATCAATCTCATGGGCCAGTGTATGGGAATTAAACTAAAATAACTCCCTAGTACATGTGTAAATAAAATAAGCTTGCTTTATGTATCTTGGATCCTACGGATATTAAAGTTTTTCATTTCGTATTATGCATTCTGGTCCTGTTCTTCCTTTGGCTGCACGATGGTTCTCAGATCTAGTTTATTATTTACAGGACCGGATGTATGGGGCATGTGTACCAGTCACATGACCTCTGCTTTTGGGTATCGTTCATTGTATCACTGATTTACTAAAGGCTAGGTGGCCGAGATATACATGTACCTCCTTTTAAGGGCTATGCAATTGTCTAAAGCATAATATTATGTGAAGTCGAGTCAGCTATAACTAGCTAACGCATGCAAACTGTTGATGTTTTTGTGCTTCTTATTTTGAAGCAGCCAATCTATCTGTGAAATTTGTGAAATTTTGCACCATACTGAACTTTCCCGCTATAATACTCACTGTGTCCCCACTGTAGGATACGTGTCGTGTCCGTTGCCGCTTTCTGTATTGACGACCATTTTCCATATCAGAGCAGCTTAGTTTTCGGTAAAGGTCGTCAAGTTTGGAAAGTTAAACTTTACTGTGGGGGGGGTGATCCTTTACCGCATCCGTATGGATTGTTGGTAAAGGTCGTGAAGATTATAAGTGACAATAATGTGAAATCTCTCTCCCTCTCCCTCCTTTCTCTACCTCTCTTCATCTCCCTCCCTCTCTCACCCTCCCCTCTTCTCACTCCCTCTCTCTCTCTCTTTGCAGACAACAGAAGATGCAGCGGTGAGACTCCGATTGAACAGAGTGAATTCTGTCACTACAACACTCGCGGTGTTTGTGGACCTCTTGCCTTCCAAGTCCTGGAAGGTCTCAACATCTCCACGGGCAACGGAGAGGAGAACCTCTGTATCTGCAGATTCAGGGAGGGGAACTACATTTGTGCTCCAGGTATATAGGTTCACTTAACCTTCTACCATATAATATTATTATGTACTGTAAATCGCAAATATTTCATCTCTAAAATATTCATGCGATTATTTTTTTCAATTTCTTTCAGCTACTGAGTCTATTGGTGTCAATCCTGCACTGATTCTCCATATTTGCTCTCTAGTCATCCTGACAGTCTTCATGCTAGAGGTATATATGTAAAGGGATGTCCCCATTTCAGGGGTAGACTTATTTAATATAATCCTTACGGTCGTAGCAAAGTGTATGCATCATAGGGAAATCCCCTGAAATGGGGACATCCCTTTATTAAGACATTAATTAGCACATACTTAAACAATGTTTGGGATACCTCCTTTAATAATTATTATAACTATCATTTAAATTTTATGATTGATAACACTTTCACAGATCATCATTAAGATTGTTGCTTTCCGACTCAAGTATTTTACTCACAAGTTTGAAGTTTTTGACGGAATTGTCGTCGTTGTCTCCTGGGTGCTGGACATTGCTTCCATGTATGTTGTAATGATTACGTGGTAATGAGTGGGTGTGGCATGTGGGAGGGGCTATATAGCTTCAACTAGGAAAGAAAAATAGTGCAAAATGAAGTTTTGCAAATTTTAACCTAAAAAGGTGCGGCTTCATTGATACTGCCTGAGCAGGCAATGGGATGATTGATTTACCCCTTAGGTTTGAATTCTAAGATACACCTACTGAATTTTCCTCTCTCTCTCTCTCTCTCTCCCTCCCCCTTCTCCCCTCTTCTTATCTGCTCTCTCTTCTCTCTCTGTCTCACTCATAATACCATCACTAGTGTGGAAGAAGAGGCGTTTGAAGCAGCTGCCCTGATCATCATCCTCCGACTGTGGCGTGTGGTTCGTATCGTCAACGGAGCCGTCCTCTCCTCGAAGGCTCAGAGCGACCGCCAGCTAGAAGAAGCTAGATCTGAGGCTAGGAGGATCATCCATGCCTTCCACAAGTGCCAAGACAAGCTGGACGAAATGGAGGTCAGGATTGTTGTCATATCAGTTGGCTAGGGATTGGTGGATGTGTGGCCTGAGTATATATAGTGTGGTGTGAAAGGAAGTCTAGTCCATGAAAGGATGGAGATCGATACAGTACATGTACAGTACATGTTCTGTGCACTGGCATTACTTTTGTGTTTTCTCTCCCCCTCCCCCTTTCTCTCCCTCTCTCCTTCCCTCTCTCTCTCCCCCCTTTCCCCACTCTCCCTTTCTCTCTCCCTCTATCCCTCCCTTGCCCTCCCCTCTCTCCTTCTCTCTCTCTCTCCCTTTCTCTCTGCCCCTCTCCCTCCCTCTCTCTCCCCCACCCTCCTTTGCCCTCCCCCTCCCTCCCCCCTCTCTCCTATCCCACCTCTAGGAGGAGAAAGAGAAGCTGCTAAAGCGTGTAGAAGCTCAGGGAAATGGTGACAGTGTTCCCGTCAAAAGACCTCGAGGGACGGAGGACTTTTACAAGCCTCCGCCTACAACTGAGAAACAGTGAACCAACCAATTGCAACCAGTATATAGCTGGATCCATGGTAGTTGGTGCTCTCTTTTTGATCAAATAATCCAAACTCGATTAAATTTTAGCAAAAGTATATTAATTAACCCACGGATACTTACATCATATAAATGTTCGAATTCATGTGTTGTGATAACTTTTTAACTAGCTAATGTATGTATTATATTATTATGTATGTGTATGTGTATGAGTATGCTTATCAATGCTACGCTGTTTGCATTAATTTTTATCTGTGAAGTATAATAATAGTATCCATTTGGTTGTGCTATAATAAGGTAGAAATTATATTGAATACATGTAACAATACCTACAGAAGGTACTGGTAAGAGCATTTTGAAGTTCATTAATAATTATTGGATTTTTTTTTTTCAGAACTCGATCAGAAAGCAGCAATAATTTATTACTGCCAACCAACAAAACGTGACGTGGTGATGGTTTGCGGTACATGCGTGCGCAGGTCCGTACGTAACTATGCGGTGTGCACCCTGAACTCGCCCGGTGACGACCCCTTACCCAACAATTCATCTTGAGAATGAGCCAAGTGTACGGAACTAGCCGCATGGACTTGGATGCTAGCAGTCAAACAGGATACTCGGTCACAAGGAACCCTGGAGCGCTATTTATTCGCTCAAATCGAGGCCAGACCTTTACAAACTGCGTCATCCTATTAGCACAGAAGCCACTAACTATTGTGTGAAGGCTTCCCAGCCAGAGGGGATAAAATCTGCTGACACGATATTCCCTCTCTCCCTCCCTCCCTCCCTCTCTCTCTCGGACTAAGGCACCAGACTCGATCAGTCGTACAGTAGAAAATCAAAGGTAGGCTTCTACAGTGTAAGCTGGGTAGAGGCAAGGGCTTTTGTGATTGTGTTGATTTTGAGGTTTATGAATACTATTATGATAGAATCTGAATATTGATTGTGATGCCAGCAAAAAGAGCTGTATATATATATATATAGTGTGAAACAAACGAAGATTCTTTGTGGACAACTTAACTGTTTGGTAAAACTTGCTGACGTTTCGACTAGATGCTCTAGTCATCCTCAGGGCAAATGTTGGCAAGTTTTACCAAACAGTTTAAGTTGTCCGCAAAGAATCTTCGTTTGTCCCTGTTTTTCTGTGTATGTGTGTATGTGTGTATGTGTGTTGAGGCAGGCTGTGGTTAAAGAATGCCATCATTAGAATGAAATTTGTCAAGATTCATCCACTAAATATTTTGCTGTTTCAGCAATGTCAGTCAGTCCTTAGGGATGGGTGGAGTATTACTCCATTCCAGTAATTTCTCAAAATTGCTACTGTTAAGATAGTACTGCACTTACCCTTGATTCCTGATATGATACTTTTGGATGTGGTATCTCACTGGGTGGCAGTTAAAGTGACCATGTTTTGTAGTTTGATATGCCTTGATAATCAACGTACTTTTATATCCAAGTGCATGTACTACCGTATTATGATAGTTAGATGTTGGTTTTGCATCTTCTACGAAGCGGTGAAGCCACGAATAGAATTGCAAAACCAACTTCTAACTATTTTGGTAGCAATCACTACTGACCCATTAACATACTAATTAATGACCCTCTATCACCTCTAACTATCCCACAAATTGGGGTTGAATATTATGTTGCTATGGTAACTGCTACCAAAATATTATGTATCTCTTACAGACACGATAGCTCAGACTTAGCATAATATAAAATTAACAGAGACCTTCATGTTCATTCATTAGCAGCCACACTATACTAGAGCACATTAGCATGAGAGAGAGAGAGAGAAAAACTAATTTGACTTTTACCAATGAGAGCTGGTGGTAAAAATAATCAAGAGAACTATATAAGGCCTACCTACATACCTGCAATACAGTATCACACACACCTGGTGAGCCACAGGTGAATCGAGTACTTACTACCAAGGGCTAATCCCTGTACTGGAGAAATAACTTAGATCTTACATATATCATGTATTTGTAGCTGAGTATGTTGCTTGCATGTATTTTGTGTTTCAATAATAATACTATTGTTAGTTTATGTGCAGGAATGTTAGATAGTTTATGAAACTATGTACATGTACATGTACAGTGAAGTTAATGACTATGTTTTGGGGCCAATATGCTTCATCCTTAACTGTCCTTATCAGGGAGGGCTCCTACATGTACATGTATTTCAGAGCAAAAAAACGTGTAATATTGTGTCTATAGTATTATAGAGTCTCCTTTATCATAGTAGTCGACTTGGTGTACACCGATCATCTGTGTGCCCCCCCCCCCCCCCAATCCTTATAGTAATCTAATAACTAAGTTTAATCTTAGTTTTTGTCATTGATGGAGTGTCAGGAAGGGGGTTGATCCTACTTCTATGGACATACAACTGATGGATGTGGTCATCATTATCAATCGATTGTGGTTTAATTAGTAACCTTCGCCCCTGGCCTGGCCCTGGGGCTGGGGGAGGCCACTGCACTGTGGGGAGGAAGGAAGCAGTACATGTAGGGCTTACTTAATTACATAATTAGCGTGCACGTGGAAGGGATAATTAAAATTAATCGTCTGTGATAAGACACCTATAGTTGAGGAATAAGAATCATAATTCCTTCTCTCTCTCTCCCTCTCCCTCTCCCTCTCTCTCTCTCTCTCTCTTTCTCTCCCCCCCCCCTCCTTCCCTCCTCTGTTCCAGAGACGCTCTCCCATACCCTACTCCCAACACCACCATGTCGTCAAACGGTCGCGGCCCTAACCCCACCGCGGGCTACCCACAATCTCAACCCGGGGTAGATCTACCCAATTACAACGACATCTCTCCCCCTCTGCCGGCCCGTCGCTCCGTAGACCCACATGCCGATGCTGCGAGTGCAGATGAGGCAGACGGAGGACACAGACGAATGTCCATTGATGAATCAGACGCCTCGTCTATCGATGAAAATCTAGAGGTGGCGTCCATTGCTTCATCCATTGAAGATCAATTGACGTAAGTTTTGATAGAGAGAGAGAGAGAGAGAGAGAGAAGAGAGAGGGAGAGAGCATACGCCTGCAGCACATGCACATGTACATGCATGTACATTAATGTGTGCTTGCATGTTATGATGCACACAATTAACTCTTCCTCTCCTTTCTCTCTCTTTCCTCTCACCCCCCCCCCCCCCCCCCCAATGCTCACAGCTGGAGGGGTCGTATGCAGGTAGTTCTTCACAGCCACACCTTTCATTTCTTCATCATTCTCCTGGTGGTGCTGGATGCATTCATTGTCCTCTTTGAGCTGCTTCTTGAAGTAGGAGCATTCAGTAAGTTAAACTCCTACTCAAGCTTCACTATATGGGATACTTTTGTGCGGGTACTAAATTTAGCAAAATTAGCGAGATGCCCAATTTTCGCTAAAAATTGAAATTTGAATATTAATTTTGAAAACTCGCTAGACTGAATACCCGCTAAATGCACTATATCCATAATCCACTAAATTTGCAATCATAGCCCAAAGTGTTACTACATGTACGATATATTGTCTACCTCTCCTGATGCACAAGAATGCTAAGAGTACACTGTTCTTCTGAAAAATTCAAAACGTACATTTTATGCTATTTTAATTATAGTATCAATTTGTGCATGACTAAGCACTAGAAATTGCATACAAGAATACCTTCAACCTCACGATTTTGATCACATACCTACAAGTACTTGTACATGTACCTTACAAATATGTACATGTAGCAGAGTAAAAAATTGAGCCAAAATTAGAGTTTTATTGCCACTTGTAGGTTTTACTTAGTTACTTGTAAGTTTTGGCCAATAGGATCCATGGTATTATGAGGGCTCCAAAGCAAATAGCTGTACTATAATATACTATAGCAACAGTTGTAAAACTCTAAAATAATAACTTAGCTCACCTCGGCCAATGGGATCCACAGTATTTAGCATCCCTCTGTCCCCTTAGTAACATCCTCACAATGCCTGGGTGTCACAGCTCGGGGCCATCGGGATGCTAAATACTGTAGATCCCTTGTCCTCGGTGTCTATAACTATTATTTATCAGAGTGTTCTTGAGAATAGATTTACACCACAGACAATCAAGGGCTTAGTCTAGTCAACAGCACACCTCATTAGATACAATTAATTTGAGCACTTGAGATTTCATGCACGATTCATGTTGTTCCTTCTAGAAGGGTTCAAAGAGCAGAAGCTGATGATCATAAGATCAGCAGAATAGTAGCCCTTACCTTACCCTTCTTAGTACATAATATTATATCTTTATAATGGTGGATAAGCCTTGCCAACATTTCAGCTCGATTCGGCCAGAGTTTCTTGGCAAAGGATGGTATCACAGCCTTAGTCCTTCCGTTCCCACCCTGTGAAGCTTGACCGCTAATGAACACACTGTCGACTGTTGCAATCGACACCCAAAAAAAAAATCAAAAAGCGATTTTGGAAAGATTCGTAGTAAATATCCGTTGGCTCGTACATGTGTGTCATTGTGATTTTGAACGGAATTAAGGTCCAATCTTGGAACCAAATATGGAATATTGGGACACTGTTGATACTGGAATTGGATTTTGGGGGAGTGATGTTGGTAGTGCAAGATCCAAGAGTATGTTCTCCAATCCCTCCATACATGTATGACATGCTTTCCCCGTGGGACCTTTTGCCAGAAGATTTATTTCAGAGGTACATGTAGCTTCCACCTCTATCTCTCAGATCTGTGTATGTACATGTACATGTATGATGTATAAAACTACCCCTGAAATGAGGACACCTCCTTAAAAAGAATCAGAGCAAGTTTTGGCATAATATTATTACGTGTATATTTAAGGTATCGGATTTTTCACTGCACTGCTCTCTCTCCCTCTCTCTCGCACATTCTAACAGACACCATTCGTTGCAGTGGTGAGACTAGACTAGAGATGCAGGAATTCTGTCACTATAACGAACTATTCCGTGACATGTGTGCTCCCCCCGCCCACCTCATCCTGGAGAACATCGCCATTAGCCCTGAGGGCACCGAGAACAATCCAGACTATGAGCCATGCGTATGTGGGTTTAGGACGGGATTCAGAGACTGTATTGGATGTGAGTGGCTCTCTCTCCCTCTCTCTTTCTCCCTCTGTCTGTCTATCTCTCTCTCTCTCTCCCTCCCTCTCTCCCTCCCTCTCCCCCTTTTCTCTTTCTCTTGCTCTATCTCCAATTTGTCTAACATTTTTAATCTTTCTCTCTGCAGTGGACCAGCCTATTGGAGTGAACCCTGCCCTCGTGCTTCACTATATCTCTCTTTTGATCCTGTCAGTCTTCATGGTTGAGGTAGGTCTGGTCTGATGCTGGCTTTAGCTTCATGGGAAAATTGACATGCATTGTATAGTGTATGTAAATCTTTATTTCTACATGTCTATCGTGCACTAGAAATAGAGGTTTATGTGAAAGTAATTAAAAGTACGACTATTGCTTTCTATAGAATTCCCATGAGCAAACCGATTTTGACAGGTTTTATTCAACACACATTCTATTTTTGCTTTGTGCTACTCCATTTTACTTTCTCTTTCTCTCTCTCACTCCCTCTGTCTCTCTCTTTCTCTGTCTCTCCCTCCCTCCCCCTCTCTCTCCCCCCTCTCTCTCTCACTCTCTCTCCCTCTTCTGTCCACAGCTTCTCCTGAAGATCATTGCATTTGGATTGAAGTACTTCACTCACAAGTTTGAAGTTTTTGACGGAATTGTTGTCGTGGTGTCGTGGGTGCTCGACGTTGCTTCAGTGTTAGTCACCACAATAGAATACTGTATTTCTTCGGATATTTCTTCTAAAAATTTGGCCCTATAGTATCATTATTTGATACTCTGTACCAAAATCAAAGGTCGTCTTGCACACGTACATGTATATGCTACAAAAAGAGCACAATAGAACGCGTGTGCAACTGGAATGCATATGTACAATATACTTGCCTTTAAATTGGGTGGGGCATGGGCTACATGTACTAAGAGTCAGTCCTCAAAAATCTTGTATGATTTCTAACAAAAGAACATTCTAACCACGGGGGGCGGGGGGGGGAGGGGGTGGATGAAACTACACATTGGTCCCCCCTAGATTTACTCCAAAAATTATTTTGGAAAATTTGTATACCATTTCCCTTTTTTTTTTTTGCCATTGCTAGTGTTGATGAGGAAGCTTTTGAAGCAGCTGCTCTCATTATCATTCTCCGACTGTGGCGTATCGTGCGTGTCGTCAATGGTGAGCAAAAATCGTTCATTCAGTTAATAAATATATTATTGCTCATGGAATGATATCAGTGCTGTTATAAACCCCGTTTATTGTATTATTACTGACTGTTTATTTATCTCCCTCCCTCCCTCTCCCCCCCCCCTCGGTAATCCTTTTCTAGGTGCTGTCTTATCGTCCAAGGCTGAGGCTCACAAGCATCTTGAGGAGGCTAGACGTCACGCTAGGAAGGCAATTCACGCTCTCCACAAATCTCAGGACAAGCTACAACTCTTTGAGGTTAGTATAATGTGTTGAAACTTACAATATTACGTTTCTGTTGCACATATCTACCTTTTCCAATAATTATGGGAAATGGCCTAAAAATGTAATAAAACCGTTATGATCCCCTCTTTTAAGAATATGAATTTAAAAAATTCCCTGAAACATAATTTGCACTAATACCCAACATTTTGGGGGGGGGGGGGGGGGGGGGAACTAGCTAAGAACTTTGAAGTATTGATTATTACTTGAGGCGTTTACAAATGCAAAGATTAGGGGGTTAAGTTAATTAATTAATCCAATAATTGATACTGGCTATTGTAGCATTGTATAGTGGTGATGTATTTTTTTGTGGTATTACCAGAAAGAGAATCTTCGGCTCCGTGAGACTCTGAAGCAAGCTGGCATCGAGGCTGAGCCCATCGAAGACAAACTAAAGGATAAGAAATACAGGCCACCTCAACGACCAGCCCTGCCACCCAAGGTGAGGACACAAAAATTATAATTATAGCCACACCCACTTACCTTGTCCTCTAGGCTGATAAATATTATTATACAGATGCCTACAGCTAAATATTATTGTACACTTCCTCTCCCTCCCTCCCTCTCTCTCTCTCTCTCTCTCTCTCTCTCTCTCTCTCTCTCTCTCTCTCTCTCTCTCTCTCTCTCTCTCTCTCTCTCTCTCTCTCTCTCTCTCTCTCTCTCTCTCTCTCTCTCTCTCTCTCTCTCTCTCTCTCTCTCTCTCTCTCTCTCTCTCTCTCTCTCTCTCTCTCTCTCTCTCTCTCTCTCTCTCTCTCTCTCTCTCTCTCTCTCTCTCTCTCCCTCCCTCCCTCCCTCCCTCCCTCCCTCTCTCTCTCTCTCTCTCTCTCTCTCTCTCTCTCTCTCTCTCTCTTTCTCTCTCCCTCTCTCCCTCTCTCCCTCCCTTCCCCCTCTCTTTCTTTCTCTCCCCCCCTCTCTACTCCCCCATACAGCCTGGTGTCTAAACTTTGAACCAATTCAAAGCTCAAGAAGTGAACTTTCTTTTTTTAAACAATGGTCATTATGCTGTGTATGATAATAATTATTTTATTTATGTGTGGGGCCTGGAATTAATGTATTTCATTGCTCACAGAATCAATCTCAATGGCAATACTTTGGTTGCAGAATAGACTTCATATTAAAAATTAATTATTAACATAAGCAGGCACTACAGAAAAAAATTATTATGCAGCAACCTCCTGACAGAAGACCTATAGTATTATCGCGGGAATATGTGCAATGGGTTTGGGTTGGCCTCCAAGCTAGTCTCCTGTCTTTCAGTATGATATGAATATTCCCATTTTTCAGTATTTTGCATCAATTTTCAGTATTAATAATTTTACAAAGGGCTCAATATTATAATAATACGATGACATCGTATAATATAATTCTCCCCGTTTTCAGTAGTTTTGAAATTTTATCAGAATTCAGTAACATAAATCCATAATAATATTATACTTGGAGGCACTGACTAGTGCACGTATATTATTATATCCTTTGCTCCATGCATTACTGATGCTATACTGAGATCATGCATGTCTGGGAACTGCATTACAGTTATAGACAGCAACAAGTTAAATTTCCGAGAATATGGATACCCAGTGATGTATGTGGAAACGATTGATGTATAGAAAAACATTGGGTGCGCTTGAGCTTTGTCCTATTACCCAGTCCATTAAGGAATTAGAACTTTTATGTAGTTATACAAATTTTAACTAGCCATGCACTTTTGTTCTCAACAATTAATTAAAATTTTCACTTAGAGAGTCTCTGATAAGTGACTACATCCATGGTACGTATCCTTTGATCGCACAGTTGCATTAGTGCTTATAATTATCTGCCGTGTGACACAATCTAGCAACCTACAACATGTGGAACTTAGCAATTAGACAGTTATTTGTTCATTATACACATGCCTAAAAGAACTATCACATTGATCCTCCATGCAGGGCTTACACTCCTTCGAATTCACAGCTATTATACCTCCATAATAATATAATATTATTACATGTATATTATAGCATGCAAGAATTGATCACTATAGTCAGTGCAGAAAATTGATGGTTAAAGAGCATTCTAGACTAATTATCATTTGTTCCAATTGATTATCTGATTGCCTCTGGCAATACAACTACCGCTATTAAAATTACTATAGTACTGTATAGAGGCCTATAGGGATACAAGAATCGTAACAGTACATGCAGAATTGTAAGTATTGTGGTGAAGAGGGTTGATTGATGAAAAAGTGCACGCACCTAGCTGGTAGACTAAAAATAATCATTAATTTTGCTCTAATTAACGACTTGATTACCTGCACAAGCATAGCAATTTGCTGATACTAGACTTTTTTTTAGTAGATTATACAATATTGGCTCATTTCTACGGTAGCTAAATAAGCAATGCATGCAAAGTAAGATTAATTCATTGTGGTTACTTTGAATTCATCACTAATATTCTAGGCTCATCTAGTAGTACTCAAAATTTGTTTATAATGCATAGTATATTAAATATTCTGTAGTCATGCAGAGCTGACCGATCGAGTGGTATATAAGAAGCGACAAACTGACCGCTATCGCACAGCAAAGTGATCACCAGCAAGCTACGCAAGAAAACTTCGATCGATCAAACCTTCATCACCAAGTCAACAGCTAGCCTGAGGTATAATGCAGTGCTAAAACACATTTTCTATTGCATCATTGGACTTCAATTGACAGCTATCTACTGCAGCCATGAAGCTGAGCATAGCTAGTGCAATTCTTTGCACTGCCCTTTTGGCCTCGTTTTGCAACGCCTTTCCCTACCCGGACTACTGGGATGATGAGGAATTCCTGGAGCAGCTGCAGCAGGAAGAACGTATGGAAACTGATGTTGCAGTTCGGATTGAACAAGCAGGTATAAGTTATACTAAAATGTAGTGCTAAAATTTAATACTTTCTCTATTCTTTTTCCATGTTATTATAACTATATAGATGCGCTGTGATCTGCATGCATGAGTCAGAATTATTCAAGCATGCATACATGTGCTATCAAACAGTGCCATCTTTTTGCATACGCTAATCCCTTCTTTTTTTGCAGGTCAATGCCCCCATCCTCGTGAGGAATTCAACATAGACAACACAGACATCACCTCCATAAATAGCATAAACGATTTCAACACTGGTGAAGTCATTGGAGCAACGTTTGACTACAAATGTGCATCAGGTTATATCCTCTTCGTCAGCCATGACAACGGAGCGAGCTTCCAAAGATCATCAACTCCTTCAATCTCCTATGAATGCCGTTTAAATTCGGGATCGTACCAACCATCAATTGATGCAAATGGAATTCCCAGATGTAAATACTTGCTGAAGACCTGCATGCAAATTCATAACACATAGCTAAAGTTTACAAAACCAATTTTATTTCTATAATAATTTCAGGCTTTTCTCTGTGCCCTGTGCTTTCGATTTCAAATGGTAATGTGGATTATGGAAACCGGCAACCAGGTACTGTAGCTACTTACAGCTGCAGTGGAGACTACACGCTTCAAGGAGAAAGCAAAAGAACATGTGGCCAAAATGGACAGTGGTCAGGAGAAGAACCAAAATGTAAGTAGATCCTTCCACCCCCTATATAGCTACACCCCTCCGGTACCTTTGGCCCTTGATCCTAACTTTAGATGTGATGAAATTATTGAGCCAGATATGGAGCTAAAATAATGTGCTTGACCTTGATTTGCAGTACGTAGCTAGCTATAGTTAGCTATATTATTATTATTTTAGTTTTGGCGCTATAGCTAGCTACTTACAAAAATGCTTTTCAGGTGTTCTTCAGTGTCCAGAGTTGCAAGACATAGCAAATGGAGCTGTGAGTTACACTAGCAGGGAACAAGGCGCTACAGCAACCTACTCCTGCAGTGGTGAATTTATTCTGCAAGGAACCAGGACAAGGACATGCGGTCAAAATGGACAGTGGTCAGGCCAAGAACCCAGATGTAAGCATTCAATCTGCAAATTTACTAAAGTAATTACAAGTAATTTATTACTATAATGGTCTTCAGGTGTTGCTTTGTGTCCGGTGTTACAAAACATACCAAATGGAGCTGTGAGCATTACTGGCCGAGAGCCTGGTGCTACAGCATCTTACTCCTGCGACTCAGATTACGATCTTAGTGGAGCACAGACAAGGACATGCGGTCAAGATGGAAAATGGTCCGGTCAAGAACCAACCTGTGAGAGTAAGTTTTATAAATGCATGGGCAAAGAGGAACCTAGAATATCACAATGTCATAATATTATCATGATGACTGTTTTCAACAGAACAGTGTCCAAATCCGAGCACTGTCTTTGATACTACCAATGCCAGTCCAAGCAGTGTACGAAGTGTGCTGGATTTCAATACTAATAAAATCCTGGGGAGTGAGTTTGACTACAAATGCCAATCTGGCTTTGTGCTCTTTGTCAGCAAAAATGGAGGAGCCTATGAAAGAGCATCATCAGATTCAATCACATACGAATGCCTTAGGAGTACAGGGTCTACGTTTGATCCTTCAATCAGGGAAAATGGACGACCTAAATGTATGTCATAATTTTCAATGCTTGTACACATGAAACTAACATTAAAAAACTTTAGGTTTCCCTCTGTGCCCGGAGTTGCCAAGCGTACTAAGCAATGGAGCTGTGAGCATTACTGGCCGAGAGCCTGGTGATACAGCATCTTACTCCTGCGACCCAGATTACGATCTTAGTGGACCACGGACAAGGACATGCGGTCAAGATGGAAAATGGTCAGGCCAAGAACCAACCTGTGAGAGTAAGTTTTATGAATGCATGGGCAGACAGGAATCAATAATAATTAATTCTTTAGAAGAGAGCAGAGAAAATAAAAATGAAGAGGAATGAGTATACTGATAGTTATTGTTTCTGTAGATTAGCACCCCCTTTCTTCTACATGTTTGTGTCCAGTCTAGAATATCACTACTTATAAGCTAATAATATTATTATCTTGATGATTGTTTTCAACAGAACGGTGTCCAAATCCAAGCACTGTCTTTGATACTACCAACGCCAATCCAAGTAGTGTACGAAATGTGTTGGATTTCAATACTAATAAAATCCTGGGGAGTGAGTTTGACTACAAGTGCAAATCTGGCTTTGTGCTCTTTGTCAGCAAAAATGGAGGAGCCTATGTAAGAGCATCATCAGATTCAATCACATACGAATGCCTTAGGAGTACAGGGTCTACGTTTGATCCTTCAATCAGGGAAAATGGACGACCTAAATGTATGTCATAATTTTCAATGCTTGTACGCATGAAACTAACGTTAAAAAACTTTAGGTTTCCCTCTGTGCCCGGAGTTGCCAAGCGTACTAAGCAATGGAGCTGTGAGCATTACTGGCCGAGAGCCTGGTGATGTCGCTTCCTACACCTGCAGGAGCGACTTTCGACTGGTAGGACCAAAGGAAAGGACGTGTGGTCAAGATGGGAAATGGTCGGGAGTAGAGCCAGTTTGTGAAGGTAACATGTAGCTATTATTATAACGATAATTATTAAGCATAAATAATGACAAATAATATTATAATAACAAAATTATTACGGTTGCATAAAATGTCACAATATCAATCATGTCCACACTTTCTCTTGCGTTTAGAGTTGAAAAACTGACCAGCGGTACACATAATAGATTGTGTCACTTTACATGTATAAATAACACAACATCATAGTAGCTGTTTATATAATATAGGATGCCATGTTGACCTTAACTGCCATGCAATATTAACTATTATGATCATCAGCATGCATTGTCTGTATTAGCGATTCCGGACGCCTAATTTTTCGGCTTGATGGTGCAAATTGGCAGCAATAGCAATTTACATGGTTAAGGTGTCGATAGCTTCTACTCGGTGAGGCCTATTCAGCGATATGTGTTTTTTGTTGAAAGGTTGAAGTGTGCCCTATTTACGCGCCGATTATTGTTTTTCCATACATTTTTCCATAGAGCTAAAAATTAAATCTGCAAGGCGTGTACTCAACCGATTCGCTTGTTTCGAGGCTTAAATGAAAGAGAATTTCCTAAGCTATCTTGTGATTTTTGTTTTTTTTTTTGTTGTCAATCCCCTCCGTTGCTGAATTATAACGGCTTTTATGCACCTAGGTCGATCGTCCGGAATCGCTATCTGTATGTATTAAAATTTAATACTTGTGCTAGATTTCCAGATGTACATTGTGTATACATTATGATAATGGTTATTATGACTCTTGTAAACCCAACATACACACACTAACGTACATGCAGTTATCATCTGTCCTTTGGTGAATCCTATACCCAATGGAGACTCAAGTTCTAGCAGGTCTCCGATCAGGGGTCCGGGGGGAAGTCAAGGTTTTGGAGTGGGTACTGTGGTCACTTATACTTGTGGCACAGATTTTGAACTGCGAGGAGAAAGCACAAGGACCTGTCTAGAAAGTGGACAGTGGAATCGCCCAGAACCTAGCTGCGGTGAGCAACATTCGATTTAACGGCACAACTTAAAGCTATAGCTAGTTTTATACTAATTATAAGTATTACACAACTTACATGCAGCTCCAACCAAGTGTCCTGAACTCAAACTGATTGATATTCCAAATAATGTACCAGAGGTATGTTATGATAATTAGACTAAGTAAGTTAATTATTGAAAGTCAAATAGCAATAAAATCAGCTCCCCCCAAAGGTATAATAACTAGGAATATAATAATTATTATTATAACTATTATTAATTCCTAATTCATGAACAATTATAGCGTTGAGAATACATGTTACCAAATCTGCGAACGAGATAGAGTCATTTTACTAAGTTTAGTGGACCTGCAATGTAACAACTTAATTATTTAGAGTCTTGAGGCATGTGCTATACTATAATAGTAGCTATATACAACAAAATAATTTTGGTTTTAATATTAATAATGGTACTCCAATTATGCTTCACCTCAATTGCTATAATTATACAGGCAAAGAGACAATTGAGAAATGCTAGAAATGCTAGGAACTACCAGCAATTGCTATTCAAGCCGTACTACAAGAGAAGGATTGAAGGGGACCGCTCTGCAGGATCAAAGGCATATTTGACATGCACAAGTGGATGGACGCTGATGAAAGGTACTCCAGCTGTGCAGACCTGTGTCAGTGAAAATGGAGCACTAGTTTGGACACCAGCTGGCACTTGTGTCTACCGTAAGTCCGCGTAATTACCATGGAATAGTTGAGGAGGAATAATTGATGAGGGAGAGAGGAACCCGAACCCATGGCCAGAGAGAGAGAGAGAGAGAGAGAGAGAGAGAGAGAGAGAGAGAGAGAGAGAGAGAGAGAGAGAGAGGGTGGGGGTACTGTGGTGGGGGGAGAGAGGGAGGGGAGGGAGAGACAATACATTAATAATTATAATAATATTATTACAACAGTTAATATTATAACATTGTGTTTACAATTTTGCAGACTATTCCTATAATATAAGGCCTAGGTATGGCTGATAGTACACCACGCCAATACTCACTACTTGGATCATGGAAAATACTTGAAACTTTTAATAATAATATTATTGCTCCTAACATTGCAGCTATAGCTTTAGAGTAGAACTTATAGTCAGTGACCTAGCCAATTAGAACTTTCTAAAATTTAATGTTTCATGCCATCTTTCAGACCTTTCAGAAAATTAATGTGAATGATATTGTGAGAGTTATAATAATAATAATTCAGAGGTATTGAAATTTTGGTGAGGTTTATTTTTATTGGCGATCAAGTTGGCAAATTTGAAATAAACTGCTAAAATTAATTAAACATGCACGTGCACCATAATAATAATAATTATTATTATGACCTAACCAATATTCTTGGATAACACCCAGGCCACTCTCTTCTGTATAATATTATAGCCTGACTTGATGTATATACAGCATCTCACAATTCCATTATGATTCTACTATTAAAATGTCATACCGTATAGCCGGAAAATTTGGCGGGGAATTAAATTTGGCGGTTTGGCAGTCTATTATTACAACCGCCAAATTAAAATCCGCCAAAATTTCCTACTCGCATATATCATACATATGGCGATCCCGTACCAAACCGCCAAATTTAAATCCGCCAATATTCTTTCAATAGCAATTTTGGGCTCAACCGCCAAATTTAATGCCCGCCAATATTTCCAGCTATACGGTACATAGTATTACGTACATACATGCAGTCTATTGTAGCTATTGTTACATCATACTGATTCATAGTCTCTTTGCCATTCTAAGTATCTCTTGGCTAACACTGTTGCTGAGGGCTTGGTGCTGGCAATGGCTCCCTTCACCTCTTCCGTCCTCACTGGCTGAATTTCAATGTCTTTGCAATTATTGGTGAAGCCTTTGGTGGAATCTGATGATACCGTAGCGAGAGTTTCAAGTCGGTCGAATACCTGTCGAACGCTCTTCATGGCAGCCTCTTTGCAAACCAGTTGAATGTCTGACCCAGAGTAGCCTTCTGTGAGCTTAAAAATACAATAATAATATTATAATAATAATATCATAGTACCAATAATCAGGTTCAAAACCACAATGCTATAAAATTATTATTTAACCATCAGAGGGGGGCATGCATAGAGTCCTGGGTAAGCATCAAACGCACATGCATGTAATGGCCCATATGCGAATCCCATGAGAAAGTTCTCTTGCAGGCCACTACATTCGTAAAAATTTAATGCTAATCTCTTACGTTAAATTGGATCATGTGCTGTATTCAATAATTAATTACGAATTCTTATAACGTTTATATTATGGAACAATAGTGTGGTTGATTATATTAAATATGTCCATGCAGGCCATTACAGTAATTTAGCCGTAAATACTGGACATACATGTACACACATGTACATACATGTACATATACCTTAGCGACTGTTGTGTAGTCCACTTTGCTGGTAACACTAAAAGGGGGTGGGGTCACTTGGGGTGGTAGGTAGTGCTTGAACATGGCGCAGCGAGCCTCCTTGTTAGGCAGATCCACTAGAATCCTCTTCTCCAATCTTCGCAGCATGGCATGGTCCAACTCCCTATGGGCATATGTACATGTAGATAACAAATAAAATTTTAAATGATAGAAATTATCAGAGAATGTTATTGCCAATTTTGCCACTCGCTCTATGATAATTTGTTTTGTTTTGTCCTAATGATTACATAGAACCTGTTGTGATGACCTTTACGATATTGATGAAAATTTCTATGACGCAAAGGCAAAGGTTGACGACATTAATTTCTTGCCAAATAAATTATTTTCAAATTACATGTATATTAATATTATGGCTACAGTACATACATATACATGGAATGATTATGTACCCTATATGGTGTACTAAAAGTGCTTACCATGGCAAGTTAGAGGCAGCGAGAACAAAGACCAGGTCACTTGACTTTGCCAGTCCATCCATCTGTACCAGCAGCTCTGTCTTCATGCGACGACTCCCTTCATGCTCACCACTGTATGATGAAAACAATAGATACTGTAATTACTTTGCTCTGTCTCCGTCTCTCTCTGTCTCTCTCTCTCTCCCTCCCTCCACTTCTCCGATTCTCTCTCTCAATGTCTTTTTTCAATACACATGCACACACACACTATAGAGGTACATGTCTAGCAGTAATTACCGTATAGCCGGAAATATTGGCAGGCATAAAATGTGGTGGTTGAGCCCAAAATCGCTATTGCAAGAATAGTAACAGGTTTAAATTTGGTGGTTCGGTACGGGATCGCCATACGTATAGGAAATTTTGGCAGATTTTAATTTGGCGGTTGTGATAATATTATAGACTGCCAAATCGTCAAATTTTCCGGCTATACGGTAATTATGATGTACATATTATCATACCCTGGAGCTCCAAATCCTGACCTTTGACCCATAATAGATTCCAGCTCATCCATGAAGATAGTGGATGGAGCATGGAATCGGGCCAACTCAAATAGCACCTGGAATGTGGAATAGGAATAAAATCATACATGTACGTTAATAATTAGACTATTGTTGTCGCCACCCAGTAGTCTGCACTAGCATCTGCCCATGGGCCCTCTTTTGTGGAATTTTAAAATGGCATCTGCCTATACTATAATAAGGTCTCTTTTGTGAGTCTACAGCGCTCACATGCATGAATCTGCCCATGGGCTCTCTATTGTGAGACTTATGGTGTACACTCACCCTGACTAATTTTTCTGAGTCTCCCCTCCATTTACTCACAATGGTGGAGGCAGAAATATTGAAAAATGTTGTTTTACACTCAGTGGCCACCGCCTTAGCTAGCATAGTCTTTCCAGTACCTGCACAAAGATAGAAAGAATATTTTCAGGGTTGAAGGATTTCGAGTGAGAGAAAAATAATGGCAGCAAGAAAGATCTCAAAAATAAGGCGTTCTTATTTTAGAGGTCTACTGCATATTAAATTTTACACAGGCACTGTACCTGGTGGTCCATAAAGCAGAAGGCCTTTCCATGGCGATAAGATCCCTGTGAACAGTTGAGGGTACTGCATATACATGAATGTGGTGAGAACAGTTGTTTAGAGTTTCACTTCTCTACTGCCTCTCTCACTCTCTCTCTCTCTCTCTCTCTCTCTCTCTCTCTCTCTCTCTCTCTCTCTCTCTCTCTCTCTCTCTCTCTCTCTCTCTCTCTCTCTCTCTCTCTCTCTCTCTCTCTCTCTCTCTCTCTCTCTCTCTCTCTTTCTCCTTCCTTTCTCTGCATCTATTACTCACTCACTAATTTGGATAGTGGTTCATAACTAACCTTTATTGGATAGACCACAGCCTCCTTGACCAATCGCTTTGCAGTATCCAATCCAATGATGTCACTCCATCTCACATCCGGATTGTGAGAATAAATATCCTAACACAAGAATACAATTATTAAAAGATGCCATAATGTCGTATAATTAATAGGATAATTAAAGGGATTTACCCTTGAAATGACAGCCGCTAATTCCCTCATCTCGCTGTTGTAGCCAGCAAACCCAGCAATTGGCTTTAGAATACGAATCTGCACAAACAATGATCATAATGACAATAAAGTACAGGGAAATTTTAACTTTGTGCTATGATCATAAACAATGTACATGTATAATATGAACCCGGGAAGTTATTGGGGGGGGGGGGGAGAATGGGGATACCCCTGAGATTCATTGACAGATTACCCTCCCAAGAATTTCCGAAGTGTACAATCATAGTATAAGGATTTGCCCCTTAGGTCTAGGGTTGACAATAGAAGATAAACCTATTATAAAAATTTCATAGAGAATAGTACTAAAATGAACATGTCTGATTTCCCCTCCTAAAGAACCATCAATAATTACTGCTGGTGCCTGTATTAGCCCCTGCATAATATTATTATAATTATGCAGATATGGAGCATTTACCTCAGGTGTTTCGCTCTCAGTGGTTCCAGCAGTGGAGTCACCATGAGCTCTAGTAGCTGCAGTATTGGCTGCCTTGGTGTTTGAGGAGGAGGGGGCTGGTCTCTTCCCCACGGCCTCGCCTATCGATGATCCAGTCAGCCCTAGACCACCAATGCCCTCCACAGAGCTTGAAGTAGATACCTACGTTACATATTATGATATTGAAAAACACATTGATAAAGCAAAAAGTAATTAAGCACCATACATTGTGTATTTCTTACAAAATTCAGCATAAATTATTGCTTGAGCTTTGCCTAAGTTTTGTGGCAAATATTCTATAACATTCAAGCTGCATGTGCCTTGTTCTCGCATAATATTTGTACATGTGAAGACCTTTGCCAAAATTAATTTTTCCATAATTCAATAATTCTCAAAAGTGCCGAAATGTTAGAAGAAAGTATTCAATGTCCATTATACACTGTACATATTATACAATTATGCTTATTTCGTGGGTTTAATTTTCACGGTTAGATAATTATCTGTGAAAACAGTGAATATTGGATCCTTTCAGCTTGAAAATTTCCCACCATAATAGTATTATGATAATCTACTTACTGAAGATGAGGATGAGCTGTTTTGTGGCTTCCTGCGATGCCCTCCACTAGACGATCTCTGCTTCACACTCTTGGAACTTTTCACTGGTTCAGTGTTCGTATCAGCATTAGGAGCACAGGGGATTGACGGCAGGGAGAGAGAGGACTGGTTACAGAGTGGGGGTCTGGATTTAGAATTGGCAATATCTGTGGAAGAGGAGAGAGAGAGAGAGAGAGAGAGAGAGAGAGAGAGAGAGAGAGAGAGAGAGAGAGAGAGAGAGAGAGAGAGAGGAGAGAGGAGAGGGGGGGGGGGGAGAGAGGAGGTAATGTACACCTCAAAAACACATTTACTTGCTTACCATGGCCACCTCCTCCAGTTCTTCGCTTTGCTATCTTGGGGAACTTTTTAAACTTGACGTAGCAGTAGGTCTCGTACTCTTGTAGTACAGTGGCCAGATCAATGTTATCACACACTATCCACTGCCCAAGGGCTGGCCCCGCCTCTTTGGATAGCATCTGTACTGTGTCCAGAAACCTGTACCATAATTCACATTTATAATATTTAAATATTTTTGTGCTAGAAATTTTTCATGTGGCAATATGCATATGCAGGTAAACTATTTTTGTGTAAAAAATTTTCACCACTTTGCATAAAATTTAAACAACGAAAAATTCGCAAAATTTAATTATGGTATATATTATTACCATGACTTTGGTGGAGGTTTTAATTGTTAAAATTGCTCTCACAAACACAAAAAAAATTAATTTCCTGATCTAGGTTGGGTTACCATGGTAATCAGATCGATCTAGCCCCACCCATTATTAAGGTATAACAAGAATCACAGCTTGCTCCACACCCTGCATCCTCTAGGTATTGCCTTATGAGCACCAGTAAGTTCCTCTTTCGTTGCTCAACCCTCACTTCTTCCTACAAAACAAAAAAACAAGCGTGTTCTAATTTACAAGAACGATAGTACAACCGAAAGTGTATGAGACTATACTAGCTGTGGGACTGCACTTACCGCAGCTCGTGCTTCGTTCGCAGTCTTCAGTTGAACGTAGCTCAATTCAGCACTCATACTCAAGTCACATGAGTCAGCCTCTTCGCCTAGCGCCTACTATACTATCTCGACATGCTCGATCTCGTCCCCAGACCCCACCCTCGCTCAGATCTGGCTCCTCCCACTTTAACACTTTGGGCGCGTAATCCAATACGCATGCGCAAATGCAACAGCTTGATATCTGTCGTCCCCAAGCCGCGTGTAACATTGAAAACGTGGGAGTGGCTTGGGATCCGGGACCAGGCTGGTCAATCTTGTAGCCTGCAACTATAATAATTATATTAGCTAGGCTATAATATTATTATTGTATGCAGCGACAGAGAAAGTTATTTTATCAGTAGCTATTTATACTCCTCAATGATATGGTAGAATCATCCACAATAACTAGCTATTATTGTTATGCTTTCACATGCATGTACATAAATTTTCTGAAAGATTTATAATGATCTGAATCAATTATAATGGCATGGTATTGTCTAGAAAGTTCTAATTGGCTATATAAGTCACTGACTATAAGTTCTACTCTATAACTATAGCTGCAAAGTTAGGAGTACGTGTATTTAAAAGTTTCAAGTAATTTCCATGATCCAAGTGTGTAGTGGCATGTATATGGTGCATCAGCCGTAGCTTGGATAGGAATAGTCTGCAAAACAATATAATGACACTGTGATAAAAATTAGTAAAATTCATACCGAGATATTAGTAACTGTTAATAATAGCATAAAAATTAATATGCGTTCTCTTTCCCTCCCTCCCTCCCTCCGAGGCTGGGTGTTTTATTTCTACACTATGCATTACCTAAATTACACACTGACTTACAGAACACACAAGTGCCAGCTTCTGTCCAATCCAGTTCTCCATTTACACTGATACAGGTCTGAACAGCTGGAGTACCTTTCAGTAGCTGCCATCCATTCATGCATGTCAAATATGCCTTTGATCCTTCAGAGCGGTCCCCTTCGATCCTCCTGTTGTAGTACTCTTTGTATCGCAATTGCTGGTAGTTCTTATGTTTCTTCAGCTTTCTGTCTACCTGTGTACATTGTATGGAAAGTTGAAGCATTGACTATAGCACAAGACTTAATTCAGATAACATGGCACCATTTTGGTAAAAAAATGGTGCCATGTTATCATTATTTAGGCCACTCCAATATGATTCACTGTTTCCCCTTTCATCAGAAAGCCTGGGGCATGCGGGCGGGCGGTTCATTATTCATTATTCATTATCACTATATGTATTAGAGCACCAGCAACATTGACGACCTTTGCCAAAGCTACCGTTAGATGAGATAAGAGCAGGTATACTAATACACTATAATGAACAAAATCTGGAAATTGTGGAAAGGATGCGGGCGGGAAATGGGAAACAACTAATCATATTGGAGTGGCCTTATAATAATCTAGCAGTTTTAAAAATTACTCTGGTAATAATATTTTATGTTAGCTAATTGGGCGAGCTTGAGTGAGCCCCACACTAATCAAGAAAATCGCTGTACTTACGTATGTATGTATGTACGTTTATCTGTTTGTAAGTAGCGATACATCATCCACGTGTTCACTAGTTCATAGTGCATGCGCATAATCATTGCAGTAAAGATCGAAAAGATGCAGCTCGAACTAGTGCTTACATCCAGCTTGAGTAGACTGCTAGAAAACAAGCAAAGGTAAGGCATCAGTACACAAGAAAAGTTTCTACAGCAATAAGACCATGTAGTCTAAGTTTAGGTATGATCAGATTCTTATAATTTCTGTAATCGGCTATGGCGAATGTGGGTCCAAGCATACGTAGTCTAAATTAGCTATCTATGGTCCAAGCTAGCTATATATAGTTGCCCAGACAATTTTGTAGCCTCATAGGGACCAAAGCTCCCGACATATATACTGAGAATGTGGTACACAATTGTTTAATTATTAAACTATACATATCAAAAAGTTTTGTACTACCATTGATCATGCTTACTAGTGTGCTAACACAATAAAGATGGTGTGAGTAGGCGTGACTGGCTATGATTGACGCCTCCGTTCTACGTATCCTCCACTGTATTGTATTACGAAGGAAGATTTCCGAATGTCCCAGCTTCTGAAAGAATCGGCAGAAAGGCCATAATAGATGAGATCACCGCTCCTGTTCCCTGTAAATCTCCGTTCTTTCAGGTTCCTGATGGTGCCCTATTTTTTTTCTTGCAAGCCTCTGTACTCGAGATATTAACGCGGAAAAGCGGGACACTCCCGATTTTTCCATATATGCTAATATTAAATTTTTGCGCAAAATCGGCAGAGAGACAAAGCTCCTCCTACTTGTATGTTTGGTATTGGTGCATAGCTAGTGATGCAAAGAAAGTGATGCTGGCCTGTTTTTTTTTATATGGTGCACCTGGAAGCAGAAAATGGCAAAGAACAAATCTATTTCCATAGAGATAATACATTGACTGAATGTGTCATTTGTGTGAAAAAGTGTGAGCTTGAGCAAATGATCACCAACTTCTTGATATGCCGATTAAAATTTTTCCTCAGTTTTTCTTGCAGATCTTTATCATAGTAGTGACAATGGATTGTGCTCGCTCAATTAACGACAATAGCTATAGCTACTTGTGAATTGTACATACACTTTGGATCGAAGATAATAGAGGGGGCAACCTTTTACTATATGCTGTGAGCGAAGGCTCGCTTCCTCGATGATTTACATCACCCTAGTATAATTATACATTTTTCACCCGGCTATCTTTTACATGCATGGAAGACCGTGACCTAGGGGATTAAAGTTGAAAAGTATCCTGCTGATGTACAGTATACTTAGTCTACATGTACAGTCTAGTAGCTATACTGGAGGCAATTCACACTTTCAAAGTGATCGTAACATACCTCTGGCACATTTTTTGGAATATCACTTAGTTTGAGTTTAGGACACTTGGGTATAGCTGTAAATAGTAATAAAATGAGTTATTGTACTAAGTATTATACCACATCCCCACTGTAGTTACTAAATACAAATCAATGGTAATGGGTCAATGCATATGAATGGATGTATATTATTATCGAGGGCTTATAGTAATAATTCACATTCATCTCTTCACAATTCAAAACTCCTTAATAATATTATTATTATTGCATGCTACTATAGGGGATCTATCACTATAATATGATTATATAGTTTCACTGTGTGTGTGTGTGAATCTTAGTACATTATCAATGCTTATATTATGAATCTAACACAATAACTACATATACAGTAACTATTTATGATGCATGCTGCATGTAATAGTAATATCAATGCTGTGCAGTTGCAGTTTAAATCGTCCTTATAAAGAGGTACTATATAATGTTGTGTTATAAAAAGTGGCTCAATCTGTGTGTACTACTGTTTCAACTCTATAAATGCAAGAGAAAGGGTGGACATAATACTTTTCTTGATACTGAGGCATTTTTATGCAACTGTAGAGTATTATTAATTTTGTAACCTCAAGCTAAGCCTTGTGCTAAGTGTATGCAGCTACTTTTTATACCTTCACAGACTGGCTCTTCTCCGGACCATGTCCCATTATGACGGCATGTCCTATTCTTTGGTCCATTTAATTGATAGCCATACCTGCAGCTGTAGAAAGCGACATCACCAAGCGTTCGGTTGCCATAGTTGACTCGTCCATTTGGTAGTCTTGGTCTTGGACACAGTAGTGGACTAACTAAAGATTTCAAATAATTTGACATAATATTGGTGTAGTTGTAAAAGCTTATATTTATTGAGTATTATAATAATATTATACCAATAATTATACTCATTCCTCTTCATTTTTATTTCTCTACTCACTTGGGTAAAGGGCAATTTCAGCCAATTAAACTGGAACTCTGCATGGCCTCTGGCCATGCACCCTTATAGAAACAGTAGTGGTATATACTTCAAGGTAGCAGCAACAGGATGTCATAATTGCGCACGCTCAATAGAATGTTCCAGAATACTGGAACATCAAGATCTGTTGCCATCTTATAAAAAGTAGTGGCACAGTGTACAACTCGCGTCAGCACAGGTAAGAAGATTGTGCAATATTCGAGTGAAGCAGTCAGGTAGCTAAGTGGTGTAGAAATAATTGGATGTTTAGTTGCTGCTGCTGCTCTCCATTTTTTGTATCGCTGCCTACTTTAACTGCTATACTGCTGATATTAATGCTTTTGTTTTTTGGCTGCTTTTTGGTTTGTATTTTTTCCCGGCTGACTCCATGCTTACTTTTTTTGTCCACATTAGCTACATTATTATAATAAATACACATACTAGGTGGTCTGGGTTATTGGAACCACCTCCACACGGTCCAGACTGGGTCCATTGTTCCATGCAATGGATGCCAAGAGTTCCCAACTATCTTTTATCTCATAATAATTTATACCAACGGTATACCTTGATTGATAAATCTGATTCAATGCTTCACATAATAATATTATAACTGTATTCTACATGTATACATACAATTGTATACAAACTACGTACCCTCTATTTTGTGGGTTCTTTAGTGTCCAAAATAGAACTATTGAGTAAAGCAGGGGGCGAGTGGAGCGAGCCCCCTGCCTGTAAAATATAGATCTACTTTAAATTTTAAGTTGTGCTATGAATGTTGCTCACCACAGCTAGGTTCTGGGCGATTCCACTCTCCACTATGTAGACAGGTCCTTGTGCTTTCTCCTTGCAGTTCAAAATTTGGTCTACAAGTGTAAGTGATCACAGTATCCACAGGAAAACCTACACGTCCATCCGAGAGAGTTATCGGAGGGCTGCTAGGCCTTCTATCTCCATTGGGTATAGGATTCACCAAAGGACAGATGATAGCTGAGTTAGTGTGTGTGTGTGTGTGTGTGTGTGTGTGTGTGTGTGTGTGTGTGTGTGTGTGTGTGTGTGTGTGTGTGTGTGAATCTTAGTACATTATCAATGCTTATAATTATGAATCTATATAACACAAGAATTATAATTATATCCAGTAGCTATTAATGATGCATGCATGTGCTGCATGTAATAGTAATATCAACACTGTGCAGTTGCAGTTTAACTCGTCCTTATAAAGAGGTACTACCGGTATAATGTTGTGTTATAAGAAGTGGCTCAATCTGCATTAATTTTGTGTGTACCACTGTTTCAACCATCTATAAATGCAAGAAAAAGGGTGGACATAATAATTTTCTTGATACTGAGGCATTTCCATGCAACTCAGAGTACTATTAAATTTTAATTTTGTAACCTCAAGCAAAGCCTTGTGCTATATAAGTGTATGCAGCTACTTTTTATACCATCACAGACTGGCTCTTCTCCGGACCATGTCCCATTTTGACGGCACGTCCTTTCCTCCGGTCCTATCAGTTGAAACCCATTATTGCAGCTGTAGGCAGCGATATCATCAGGCTTTCGGTTGACATAGCTGACTTGTCCATTCAGTGGTGGGTTTGGTATTGGACACAGTGGAAAACCTAAACATTTCAAATAATTTGACATAATATTGCTGTTGTAAAAGCTTATATTCATTAAGTATACTAATAATTTAATATTGGTATACTCATTCTGCTCACTTCTAAAGAATTAATTTGTTCCTCTCTCTCCATTCACAAAACTTACAGGTTGGCTCTTTGCATGACCATTTTCCATCTTGACCGCATACCCTTGTCTGTTCTCCACTAAGATAGTAGTCTTTCAGGCAGGAGTAATTCGCTATACCACCTGGTCTCCGGTTAATAACAGTCACAATTCCATTTGGTATATCTGACAACTCCGGGCACATCGATGTCTGATTCACCGCAATACCTGAAGATCATTAATAATAATTATTATGTGACCACTTAAAATTCATAGATTGAATTTATCTTACAACTGGGTTCTCCTCTGCAGGCACAGAGGGAAACCTAAGTTAAGTTCATGCATACAAGCATGGACACAAACATGTAGAAGAAAGAGGATATAATCTACAAAACAATAATTATTGGTATACTCATTCCTCTTCATTTTATTTCTCTGCTCACTTCTAAAGAATTATTTGTTCCTCTCTCTCCATTCACAAAACTTACAGGTTGGTTCTTGGCCTGACCACTCTCCATCTTGACCGCATGTCCTTGTCTGTGCTCCACTAAGATAGTAGCCTCCCAGGCAGGAGTAATTCGCTATACCACCTGGTCTCCGGTTAGTAACAGTCACAGATCCATTTGGTATATCTGACAACTCTGGGCACATCACCTCAATACCTGAAGATCATTAATATTATTATGTGACCACTTAAAATTCATAGATTGAATTTATTTTACAACTGGGCTCCCCTCTGCGGGCACAGAGGGAAACCTATAAGTTAGTTTCATGCATACAGGCATTGAAAATCGTACTTAGGCCATACCAATTTGATGTTTTGTTTCTCGGACAAACAGGAGCTGGAAACAGACCAGGGTGGTCGACATGAAAATAAAAAAAAACTAATTAACAGGAGGTGTGGCCTAGTAAATCGTGAGCATCACCAGTCCATAGACAGCCAGCTATCATTTTAGTAGTGAATACTTGCATTCTAGAGCAGTTTTGAAGATCGTTTAGCTTACAGCACTATCAGTAGCAGACCAAGAGTGTTCTTTCTAAAGAGTACTCCTGGCCTGTCACTATTATAATGTGAGGAATGTTAATTAAAAAAATTTTATTTTTTTTTAAAATCAGCCAAAAACAGACCCGCCGAATCCGAGAAACAAAAAATTAACTTGGTATGGCCTTACCGTGTTTATGCTAATAGAACGCATGATCCAATTACCGCAAGAAAATTCAATTCCAGGAATTCTATTAGTACGGAAGCGACTGTCTGTAATTATTTTCTATGAATCCAATTAGCGCAATAGTGCTAAGGTGAGGCTATTGCACATGCTCAAACCGCGTGCTGCACGGTTAAACCACACCCGCTTAGTAATGAACCGTTCTGGAAGCCTCGCTCTGTCTCTCGGACTCGTTGCTAGCTATAGCAAGGGCTTATAGCCCTTGGCTATAGTTAACCAAATCGCAAGTGTCGTTCGTCGTTCATGAGGGTACTAAACTACACTCGAGACTGACCTTAGTTGGAACTGCGCTGCGATCAGCACGATCGCTAACCATTCGGCGCGGCTGTCAGAAGGCCTTTCTCAGGCTACCTTCGTGATGATCGGGGCCAGGGGCACAGGTACGATACCATCGATAGCCACTATTCGTCGTCGCTCAAAGCTATGCTATTACAACGCAACATCTAATTAACGCAAGAAAATTCACTTCCTGGAATTCTTTTGACTCTAATTGTGCGCAAACCAGAATTGAAATTATTTTTTTTGCTTGCGTTCTATTAGCATAAACACGGTAATCTAATACAACGCATGGAAAAAAATTTTTCAATTTTGAAAAACGTGGGTTTTTCTGGTAAGGGTCGGCGTCAATCGCTCCATAATAATATTATTATAAACGTTATGAGAATTCGTAAAATGCTAATTTCTTGCGTTAAATTGGATTATGCGTTAACTACGGTACATTTAGGTCGGCCATTTTCCCTGATTGACGCAAGGGGTCCCAAGAGAAGACGCTTAGAATGGAATCGCCTTCTAGGCTCTGGAAACCACCTAGCTATGGGCAACATTGACTCCAGAATCTCACCCTTTCGCATTCTCCAGGTCACCATATGTATTAGCTAAAGTGTACAGTTCAGTCTAATTCTGCCCTGCCGTTTTTTTAAGCAGCTCACGTTAGTGGCTGCTGGACCATAGCCAGCCGTGTCAGTGGGCTGTCTGTTGTATCGCCCCAAGAGTCCGAGAAAGAAAACTTTTGCTCGGGTCGAATCGCTTCCGGTCACCTCCCGCTCGTATGCACACACGTGGGTCAAGTGGCATAAACGCCCCCCCCCCCCCCCCCCCCAAATGTTTGCGTGCTATTGTGACAGGGTTTTAGGTCACCGGTATCTTCTATGGTAGAAAATTTAAATTGTGCTCATAGCTCAAAGAACCTGAGAATTGATAGTAGCCATCGTGATTTCGAGCCTAACATGAAACAGCTGGAACCTTGGGCTTACAAGAAAGCATGCAGATATCAAGGTCAAGGGTCACATATGCGCTTATACGCAAAATGCGCCTAACAACGAGTAGCTACTTAGCTAGGTCAGGAAAATGGCATGCGCTTAATAACGAATATGCACTTATAAGCGAGATGCGCCTAATAACGAGAAAATGCGGTATTAGGATAAAATCCTAATCTTTGGCAGCACTAAAAATCTGAGAATAAGTACATCTTGCTTTTATATAGGGGGTGGAGGGATCTACTTATAGGCTACTCAATTAAATGTAATTTATTTAAATTAACCTGACAGACTGTAAGTATCCAATGAGTTTCAAGACTACAGGTGTATATACTGACACTGACTTTTAATAGGACTGCCTTAAAGTGTATTATTAAGCTAGCTACCCCCTCTCAGAGAATACTGGAATACTACAAATTTACATAGAAACACTGATACGTGTCAGTAATTAAATTTCTTTGGTTAAATTATCATCCCCGGCCCTACTCAGATGATATTATGGTCATAACAAACAATGTGGGGGGTATATTAATTTTACAAGAGTCAGCAATAAGATATCGTTATTATAATATTATTATCAATACTGCACTGACTAGGGCTGTGCTCTGCTCTCAATCTTCAATCTTATCTGAAAGATTGGTTCTCCTCTGCCCATTCACAAACTTGACTTACTCTCACAGGTTGGTTCTTGGTCTGACCATGTTCCATTTGAATTGCATGTCCTTGTCTTTGTTCCATTAAGATTGTAGCCTTCCATGCAGGAGTAATTTGCTTTAGCACCTGGCTTCCGGCTAGCAAAATTCACAAATCCATTTGGTATACCTGACAACTCCGGGCACATCACCTCAATACCTGAATATTATTATTGTTAACAAGTATGTTTAATGTCACAATCATGGGATAATGTAGCTAGCATGTATAATCATCTATTAACAGGATATGCTCACAAAACATAGAGACATAGTTCATGCACAAACGGTGTCCTGCCTTGGTAGGATTAGTGATTCCAGATGATCGACCTCTGGCAATAAAAGCAGCCATAACTTGGTAATGGATTTAGCTATGAACAGGAAACACAAACCAAGAGTTAGCTGAGTGAATGGCCTTTCTTCTGAACCTTGAATCAAGCAAATCGGTTAACCACACGCTTTGTGATTTTGAATTTTAGCTCTATGGAAATTTGCATGCAAAAATCTGTTTCAGTGCGTAACTCGAACAAGCTTTGTTCTTTCAACAGGAAACACCCAGCGCTGAATAGGCCTTGTCGAGAGGAAGCTATCGACACCTTAATCGTTTGAATTGCTACCGCCGCCACTTGGCGATATTGAGCCGAAAAATTGGACGTCTGGAATCGCTAATAATAATATTATGTGATCACTTAAATCACAGGTTAAATGTTCATGCATACAAGCATTGAAAATCGAGACATACATTTAGGTCGGCCATTTTTCCTGATTGAAGGGTCAAATGTAGATCCTGTACTCCTAAGGCATTCGTATGTGATTGAATCTGATGATGCTCTTTTATAGGCTCCTCCATTTTTGCTGACAAAGAGCACAAAGCCAGATTGGCACTTGTAGTCAAACTCACTCCCCAGGATTTTATTAGTAATGAAATCTATCAAAACTCGTACGTTGCTTGGATTGGCATTGGTAGAGTCAAAGACAGTCAGTGTGCTTGGATTTGGACACTCCTCTGTTGAAAATAGTCATCATCAAGATAATTAAAATTTTTATTATTAGCTATACTATTATTATAGGTAGTGATATTCTAGACTGGACACAAACATGCAGAAGAAAGAGGGTATAATATTTTAATCCACACTAACAATTAAATTATATTTAGTAGCTATTAGCTATTCCTTCCTCTTCATTTTTATTTCCTCTGCTCTCTTTTGAAGAATTACTTTAATATTGGTTCCTCTCTCTCCATTCACAAAACTTACTCTCGCAGGTTGGTTCTTGGTCTGACCACGTTCCATTTGGATTGCATGTCCTTGTCTCTGCTCCATTAAGATCGTAGCCTTCCATGCAGAAGTATCTTGCTGTAGCACCTGGCTTCCGGCTTGCAAAACTCACAAATCCATTTGGTATACGTGACAACTCTGGGCACATCACCTCAATACCTGAATAATATTATTATGTGATCACTTAAATCACAGGTTAAATGGTACAGTACGTATCTTACAGCTGGGTTCTTTGTCTGACCACTGTCCATTTTGACCACATGTCCTTGTCCTGGTTCCTTGCAGAGTGTAACCACTATTGCAGGAGTAACTTGCTGTAGCACCAGGCTTCCGGCTAGCAAAACTCACAAATCCATTTGGTATATCTTGCAACTCTGGACACTGAAGAATACCTGAAAATCATTTTTGTAATTAAGGAGCTATAAACTAATAATTATTATTAGCTACTCCAGATCTGACTCATCACATCTAGAGTTAGGATCAAGGGCCGGTGGAGCGTATCTATACCTATAGGGGATGGAGGGATCTACTTAGGCCACTCAGTTTGAACTAACCTATGATCTAATAGCTGAGTTTACTACCTAGGTGTATAATTATACCGACTCAGACTTTTCCTTACTAAAAATTAATTATAGTAAGCTATCACACAGCACAAGCCTCTAGACAGCTGGAATACTACACTGATAGAAACGCTGGCACTTGTAATTTAAATTCTTTGGTTAAAATTAATTATCCTCTGCCCAACCAGCTGACCCTATACTATTTTGTGGTCATGCATACAACAATTTTTTTCTGTGCCATGGCCTTACATTTTGGAGCTTCTCCTAACCACTCATCATCTCGGCTACATTTTCTTGTCTCTTCTCCTTCAAGTATGTAGTCTCCACTGCAGCTGTAAGTAGCTGTAGTATCTGGATCTCGAGGTTCCAATTTGTTATCGATACCATGATATTCCACAACACCATTTGAAATTGATAGCTCAGGGCACTGAGTAAAGCCTAAATTTATATATTTTATGGCTATGTAACTATGCAACATGAATTTGGATGTGTACAGATTTCAAAGCTTACAGTAAGGAATAACATCATATGTTGTTCCATTGATATCTATGGTAATTGATAGTGGAGAGTTGCACTCATATCCATATTCATGACCTATAGGCTTTGTTGATCTTCGGATGGTCTTTTCATCATCATTGGTGACGAAGACCAAAAAATCTGATGAACATCTGAAGATGCAGCTCCCTGCAGAAAATAAGAAAGATCATGCTAGGCCAGGGTTATAGCCATGTAAAGAATTAAAGATAATACTCCATGGAGAGATTTGATGGCCGGCATGCACATGCATGCCTGCATGATTGAATGCTATAGCTATTATGCACAATGCCTACAGATCAGCATAACTGCATGATGATCAATGACCTATTGTGTATGCAAGAAGAATAGAGAATACGTTTTAGCACTGTATTTAGTACCAGGAAGTTTCAAAAAATCCGGAACTTGTTCAATCCGAGCTTCAACGTCAGTTCCCACACGTTCTTCCTGCTGCAGCTGCTCCAGGAATGCTTCACGATCCCAGTAGACCGGGTAGGGATAGGCATTGCCAAACGAGACCAAAAGAACAGTGCAAAGAATTGCACTAGCAATGACATTGTGCATGTTCAGCTTCATGGCTGCAGTAGATATAGCTATAGATAGCTGTCAATTATTGAAGTTCAACAATGCAAAATCCTAGTGGTTGACTTGGTGATGATGAAGGCTTGATCGATGTTTTTCTTGTGTAGCTTGAATCTGATGCTGCTCACCTTGGTGTGCGATAGCTGTCAGTTTGTCGCTTCTTTTATACCACTCGGTCAGCTCCACATGACAGTATAATAAGATCATGTATACACTATGTGTGTAATTAAATTTTCCAAGCGCTATTATAATGATTAGTATAGCTATTACATAATTATGCATAAGCCAAGGAAATAAGTGATATAAGCTGGAAACCATAATCAGGCATCATCGAGGGTAGTAGTCATTGCTTCACAAAAATAAACTTGTAGCTATAGCTATCATCGCATTTAATTAGCAAATACCTGTCATGTAAGTATTGCCAAGAACTAACAACTCTATAACATGATAGCATAATCTCTCATTATTTAAACTTAAATGATGTAATCTCTGGTAATCTAGAATCTGATCTGCAATTGAACATAATAATATTACATAGTCTAGCATTCCTTCCATCTCAGGAACAACAGTGTGTTCTTCCATTAACTATAAATCAGGGCCGGCGCCTCCTATTCAGCCAATACGGCCATGGCCGTACTGATTTTGACCCCTCACTTAAGCCCCACCCAGTTAGTCTTGCATGGTGTGTGCTAACGTGGTGTGGTGTCAGTTCAGCTGCGCTGCAAATGCAGCTGTGATCATCATCTGATCATTGTTGATATTGTGCTCTAAACCCTGACCTCATTTGTCTTGTATGGCGTGTGCAAAACGTGGTGTAGTGTCAGGTCAGCTGCACTGCATTCACCTGTGATCAGATCATTGTCACGCGGCCATATTGTGCTGTCATTGAATACAGCCATTCATAAGAGCCGAGATGACCTTGGAGACCCCTTTCCTGGAATTAACCCCACCCAAACAATACCAAGTTGAACCCTATTATTCAAACCCAAACTCTAAACCCTACCCTCTGCCTAATGACTACCTAATCTACAGAAATGTGTGAGTACGCAATACACGTAGTAGTAGTACAAACATCTCTTTACACATATCAAAAAGTTTTATACTACCAGTGATCATGCTTACTAGTGTGCTAACACAATAAAGATGGTGTGAGTAGGCGTGACTGGCTGTGATTGACGCCTCCGTTCTACGTATCCTCCACTGTATTGTATTACGAAGGAAGATTTCCGAATGTCCCAGCTTCTGAACGAATCGGCAGAAAGGCCATAATAGATGAGATCACCGCTCCTGTTCCCTGTGAATCTCCGTTCTTTCAGGTTCCTGATGGTGCCCTATTTTTTTTCTTGCAAGCCTCTGTACTCGAGATATTAACGCGGAAAAGCGGGACACTCCCGATTTTTCCATATATGCTAATATTAAATTTTTGCGCAAAATCGGCAGAGAGACAAAGCTCCTCCTACTTGTATGCTTGGTATTGGTGCATAGCTAGTGATGCAAAGAAAGTGATGCTGGCCTATTTTTTTTTATATGGTGCACCTGGAAGCAGAAAATGACAAAGAACAAATCTATTTCCATAGAGATAATACATTGACTGAATGTGTCATTTGTGTGAAAAAGTGTGAGCTTGAGCAAATGATCACCAACTTCTTGATATGGATATGACAATGCATCATAACCACCCTCGTACATGATCATAAAAAAAGTTGCAACCGTGACATTTTGTATAGCTGCAGCTGGAGCTAGTTACTATCAAAACCCTGATAGGGCGGTGATGACACAACATTCATGGCTTCATGGTTTTAGAGGTTGCATATTAATGATATTCTGTGATATCAAATCTAGAAAGAGATGGTTGCACTACAGTAACTACTATGTGTGCTGCGCATACTCTACTCCTGTTACAACCAGGCAATGATTTATGTAGTCATATCATTTTGCATTTTGCTACGTACAACTTCCATGCTCCATGTGGCCCATGGAAGGAGAGACATCCTCCTCTCGCTGGGACTATGTCCTACCAATCAGCTTATACAATAATAATAATACTTTGAATAACTTTAATGGCCGTACCACTTAAAAAATGCTGGCTCCGCGGCTCTGCAAATATGTATTGGACATGCATTTCGCATTAATTTTATTTAATCTACGGACTATGACCGCTCCTACATGTCTGTAGAATAATAGTCTAATATATCCCACCTAAGTATACCTAAGTATTATATCAGCTGGGGTATAACTAGGATATTTTCCCTCCCACTACTGATTGCACCATGGTTGCACACTAGCCTCGAACCCAGGCTCACTTTCGGGGGGAGGGGAAAGAGAGCCTGGTACACACTGTCTGCGCATGCGCAAAGTTTACGGAGCAATTTCTAGTATAATTCGCCGGACACTATCGCTACCACGCGGTCGGACATGTACGGACAAGGTATACTAAGCAGCCGAAGTCGGTGAAGCTTAAAGACTCGATATTTCTCTAGACTGTTGTATGCAAGACTTCATTCGCTCTCATCTCACTTTAAGCAAACCTTCACGAGCTTCAAAGACCTGACAAAGTCCTTTCGTTGCCGTTGGACAACCGCTTGTATCGACAGTCCCGGTAATATTCACCAAAAAACTTTCACTAAACGTGAGTAGAACTCCTTCTCGTAGCTTCTTTATTCTTCCTCTATCAATGTTGCTCGCTTATGACAGCTAGACCTGTCGCAACAAGTGTCCTTAGCCCGAATCGCAGCCAACATAGACGATTTTTAGGCAAACTTGTGGGGTCAAGGTTCACATTTACGGATAGATAAACGGACAAAAATACGAATTCCCAGGATTTCTGGGAATTTTGGCGCATGCGCAGACAGTGTGTACCAGGCTCTCTTCCCCTGGGTTCGAGGCTAGGTTGCACACACACTCCACTGTACATAGGCAGTAGACATTGTTTACACAGACACGGAAACACACGCACACTAATTGACACTAATCAGGAACCAATTAGCTATCACTCGATCTGTCAGTTCTACCACGTGGCAAGTTCAACTGCAAGTGAACTGTGTTAGCTGCTGGTCCAAGTCTCAATAGCCATTGCCCGAGTTTGTTGAACAGTGAAACTATTCTATTTGTTTTCGAAGCTACCTGACTGTCTTCTGTTCACGGAAAGCTGAAGCACTGGTTGATTTAACTAGCCATGGTTCCGTGACTCAAGCCATCCGTCATCGGTTGCTTCTTTGCTGGTTTGTTTTTACTGTGCAACCGAGGGGCTCGAAACTACCCTGAAATCTCGTACAGCACTTCAGAAATCATTGGAAATCTTAGCTGAAATCTTGAAATCTCACAAATCTGAAATCTTGAAAATAGATCCGAGTGTCCGTATGTTTCCACTTTTGCGTTCATCGCGTGCGCGCACCACACCCCCCAGAAGGGTGTGGCTAGCAAGACTACCCCCGAACTACTAACTAGCAACCGAGTGCTCAAACGCTGGAGACTCCGAGTGTGCTAAAAGCTAGCTAGCTAGCTATACACCTCTCTGTAATAGATTAGTTTGATGATACATTGTATTTCCAGATGGTAAGCAATCAAAATATCCCTCGTGTGCAACTCATGACTCTCTTTCTGTTCAAAACTATTGTTGCTAGGTTTAATAGAACGGTTGTTGCTATGCATGTAGACTATGGTGCGCGTGACTTTTAGCCAATCAGGTGGGATATATAAATTATAGTTATAGCACGGTTGCCAGGGATTTATGGCGACGTAAACCGCCCTTGTCCTCGGGCTACGCCCTCGGACTCGGGTCGGTTTACTGCCATAAATCCCTGGCCCCGTGCTATAACTATAACTTAGGGACTCTATACAAAGTCTGTCATTTGATTGGTTGGCACCAAGTATCTAACTTAGAAAGCTTTACAACTTAGAGACCCAGTTTTTGATACCTAGGGCAACAACTTGCATCAGATTAATTAGCAACCTCATACTATAGAGTCTAAATAAGTTAGATACTTCAGCCAATGGGATCTACATTATTACTATCTTTAGAATACTTAGACTCAGGCAGATTTGAATGTACACATGAAGTTATCAGCCATCCGCGACACCCACTGTGTACCGCGTGGGCGCGTGCGGCTTCAATTAACAGACAATAATTATTAGCACTTGTTATAGCATGACACAATGCCTTCATTATTGGCGGCTGGTTGGCTGGCTGTTCCACTAAACCGCCAATTCCCCGCCAAAATTTTCGGCTATACGGTAATTTAATTTAGCATTATTGACACAATTATTTCCATTGACTCTAATAATTATTATTATGCCATAATCTATAACTTGAATGTACCAATAATAGTATTTTTAGTGAGTATACAATGTCATGCTGTTTCTATAATAATATTATTTCTTACTTCATAATAGCAGCTAGCCCTTGCAATTATTGATAATAGCATAGGATGCATAATTTACTCTTGACAATAGCTATATGCACAGAAAGTGTATTTAATTTAATAATAGGCCACTCCAAATCAATCACCAGTTTCTGGTCACACCAGTTGTCTAAAGTATACATGTGGGTGGGTGGGTGGTTAGGACTGTGTAGCTATGACTGATTGAATTAAGACAGGAAGAGATGCATGCTCAGCAAACCTTGAGAACAAACAACAGCCTGCATGTCAGATCATAATAATATTATTTCATCAGGGCTCCCATAACCTATGATAATACCATGGCAAATCCTGAGATAATCATGGAAATCACTGTATATACCTTATGGAAGTAGAAGGCTAAAAGATCCTAATTTGCATATTATCCTAATGAAGCAAAACTAATTATTATTGATGCTCAAAGTCCTAATCTTTGGCAGCACTGGCTTGAACTGTTTAAGTACACTGGCAGTTCAACAGTAAAATTTAATGCAGAACGATGAACTGATGTCCCACAGTCATAGGTGGTGGAAGCAGCGGGGTACCAGGCCAGGGGCACGTGACTCCCCTCCCCAGTCAGATCGATCAGCCTGAAGTAGGGACAGTGCCACCTCCTTCCAGAGCCACTGAAGCCATGCAAACACCAGCTATCAATACTATAATATTATTATGACCACCATTGTTATTTGATTCTGGTACATATCTTGATCATGAGTAAGTCTGGATCAGATCACATTATAATAATTATGCAAGAATGAAATTAAGGGTAGCTTTATGGATTATGGTAACTTGTACCCCCCCCCCCCCCCCCCCACTCCCTCCGCCAAACTATACCAGGAATTAAAGTCGCACAATCCGTGGAGAATCTTGTACACTTGAAAATTGGGCAAGCTTCAAGACTTAATTAGTGTAATCTCGAGCTCCTCTCGCTGCTGTTCGACAGCACTATAACTTGTATAAATTATTTCGGAGGAATATTAATTTATCTTTCGAAATTCCTTGAAATGATATTATCTCAAACTCCAGGATGCACATGCAGACCTGGCTCCTCCCACTTTTGGGCGCGCAGTCCAATACGCATGCGCAAATAATAATAATAATAATAATATTGTGTCTCCTTCCAATACCACTGCTCTACCCTCTGGATCGATCTGGATCCGATCCCAAGCCACTCCCATCTTCGTGTAACATTAATTGAAAACGTGGGAGTGGCTTGGGGACGAGGCTAGATCAGGTGTGGTCAATTTTGTAGCCTGCAAATTTAATGTGTACATGAATCAAAGCTAGCATAGTATCCTATAAGGCTTTGGTAGGCAGCGATAGAAAGAGAAAGTTTAACAATTTATACCCCTCAATGACATGGTAGCATATCATCCACAATAACTATTATTGTTATGCTACATTAATTTTCTGAAAGATTTATAATGATCTGAATCAATTACAATGGCATGGCATTGTCTAGAAAGTTCTAATTGGCTATATAAGTCACTGACTATAAGTTCTACTCTACAGCTATAGCTACAATGTTAGGAGCAATTAAAGTTTCAAATAATTTCCATGATCCAAGAGTGTAGTGGCAGGCATATGGTGTATCAGCCGTAGCTTGGATAAGAATATTCTGCAAAATAATATGATAAAAATTAATAAAATTCATACCGAGATATTAGTAATTAATTATGTGCTCAGCCCTTTCTCCCTCCCTCTGGGTGGTTTATTTCTGTATATTACTTAGGCCACACAGAATAAATTGTTTGTTTGAACTAACATGACCACAAAATAGTAGGGTCAGGAGCGCATAATTATGCGCTCCTGGTAGGGTTGGTCGGTCGGACGGATGATAATTTAATCAAAGAAGTTTATTACAAGTGTCAGTGTTTCTATGTAAACTTGTAGTATTCCAGCTGTCTAGAGGTTTGTGCTGTGTGGTAGCTTAAAAATACATTTTTAAGACAGTCCTATTAAAAGTCTGAGTCGGTATATTATATGCCTGTAGTAAACTCAGCTATTGGATGTTTTAAATTTTACAGTCGGTCGGGTTAGTTCAAACACACATTTAATTCTGGGTGGCCTTATACACTGACTTACGGTACACACAAGTGCCAGCTTTTGTCCAATCCAGTTTTCCATTTACACTGATACAGGTCTGCACAGCTGGAGTACCTTTCAGTAGCTGCCATCCATTCATGCATGTCAAATATGCCTTTGATCCTGCAGAGCGGTCCCCTTCGATCCTCCTGGTGTAGTACTTTTTGTATCGCAATTGCTGGTAGTTCCTAGACCTCTTCAGTTTTCTGTCTGCCTGTGTACATGGTATGGAAAGTTGAAGCATTGACTGTAGCACAAGACTTAATTAATAGCTAACAGATAACATTGCACCATTCAAGTTGGTAAAAAAGCTCAGTCTCAGTTAATATTTATAATACTCTAGCAGGTAACGAGAATTCGTAATAATATTATGTTATGAATTAATATTAGCTAATTGGGCGAGCCTGAGCGAACCCCACACTAATCAGCACTACGAGAAAATCGCTGTACTTACGTATGTATGTATGTATGTATGTATGTATGTTTGTACGTAGCGATACGTCGTCCATGTGTTCGAATTCGCTAGTTCATAGCGCATGCGCATAATCATTGCGGTAAAGATCGAAAAGATGCAGCTTGAGTGCTCGCATCCAGCTCGAGTAGACTGCTAGAAAACAAACAAAGGTAAGGCATCAGTACACAAGAAAAGTTTCTACAGCAATAAGGCCATGTAGTCTAAGTCTAGGTATGATCAGATTCTTATAATTTCTGTAATTGATGGCGAATGTGGGTCCAAGCATAGATAATTTAGACTACCATAACGTAGTCTAAATTATCTATGGTCCAAGCTAGCTATAGAAAATTTTGTAGCTTCATAGGGGCCAAAGCTCCCGACATATAATTATACTGAGAATGTGGTACACAATTGTTTATTATTAAACTATAGATTAAAAATTTTTCCTCAGTTTTTGATCTTTATAGCGACAACAGATTGCGCTCAATTAATGACAACAGCTATAGCCATTTGTACATATACTTTGGATCGAAGATAATAGAGGGGGAAACCCTTTACTATGCTGTGAGCAAAGGCTCACCCCCTCAATGGTTTACATCACCCTATTACTATACCGTGATTTTACACCTAATCCCACCTTTTTACATGCAATTCACACTTCCAAAGTGATCGTAACATACCTCTGGTACATTTTTTGGAATATCAAATAGTTTGAGTTCAGGACACTTGGATTCAACTGTAAATAGTAATAAAAATGAGTACTAAGTATTATACCACATCCCCACTGTAGTTAGCTACTAAATGCAAATCAATGGTAGTGGGTCAATATGCATATGAATGAATGTATATTATTATAACTAGACTTTGACCAATTATGCTGGCATAATTTAGGGACAAATTTTGGTGGCATTAGCATTGAGCATAATGCTAGCATAATAGGCTCAGATTTAGCAAATTGTGGGTGTGGTTAGGGTGTGGTTAGCGAAATTGTGGTGTGGTTTGATCTTGACCACGCAAGTCTTGCGAGGGGAGCTACAAGCACGTTAACGACCTTTTTTTGGAGAGTTGATTGATTTAGCCATGTGCTCAAGCAGGATGCCATTGATAAATGCGCATGCTCAATATAACATGGCAATTAAACTGGAATTCTGGCCTACACGCACCCAGTAGCGGTACAGTTCGAGGTAGCAGCAACAGGATGTCATAATTGCGCATGCTCAATAGAATGTTCCAGAACACTGAAATATCATCTATACCAAGATCTGTTGCCATCTTAGAAAAAGTAGTGGCACAGTGCACGTCAACACAGGTAAGACAATTGTGCCAGTGGGTTCTTCAATGTCCAAAATAGAACTATTGAGTAAAGCAGCGGGTGAGTGGAGCGACCCCCCTGCTTGTAATAATAATATAGATCTAATTTAAATTTTAAGTTGTGCCATGAATGTTGCTCACCACAGCGAGGTTTTGGCCGATCCCACTCTCCACTTTGTAGACAGGTCCTTGTGCTTTCTCCTAGCAGTTCAAAATTTGGGCTACAAGTGTAAGTGACCACAGTATCCACAGGAAAACCTGCAGATCCCCCCGGGACAGGGATTGGAGGGCTGCTAGGCTTTGTATCTCCATTGGGTATAGGATTCACCAAAGGACAGGTGATAGCTGAGTTAGTGTGTGTGTGTGTGTATGAATCTTAGTATATTACGGTATCAATGCTTACATTATGAATCTAACACAATAATTATATACGGTAGCTATTAATGATGCATGCTGCATGTAATTACATGCCCAGTAACAATTTATTATTAATTTTGCTAAGTGTATGCAGCTACTTCTTATACCGTGACAGCGTGGCTCTTCTCCGGACCATTTCCCATCTTGACCACACGTCCTTTTCTCGGGTCCTATCAGTTCATAGCCACCCCTGCAGGTGTAGGAAGCAGTATCACCAGGCTCTCGGCCAGTAATGCTCACAGCTCCATTGCTTAGTACACTTGGCAACTCCGGGCACAGAGGGAAACCTAGAGTATTTTAATGTTAGTTTCATACATACAAGCATTGAAAATCAAGACATACATTTAGGTCGTCCGTTTGCTCTGATTGAAGGGTCAAACGTAGACCCTGTACTCCTAAGGCATTCATATGTGATTGAATCTGATGATGCTCTCTCATAGGCTCCTCCATTTTTGCTGACAAAGAGCACGAAGCCAGATTGGCATTTGTAGTCGAACTGACTTCCAAGAGTATTATCAGTGATGGGATCCTTTATAATTTGTACAGTGCTTGGATTGGCATTGGTGAAGTCAAAGATAGTGTTTGGAAGTGGACACTCCTCTGTTGAAAATAATCATCAAAATAATTAGTGTCATGCAGGGCCTGTTTGGGGCGAGCCTGAGCTGAGCCTCTGTAAGTCTCTGTCAGTAGCCGCGACTCAAAAACTTTAATAAAGCCATAGCACAATAGATCTTGAAGACTACTGATACAGATCCAAGCAAACAAATTATGACAGACAGTCTCGTAATGCCGTGTAGGCCTGTAAGTCTACAGCTGCATGATAGTCCCCTCCATCCTTCAGTGCCGACTGTCAAAAAAATTTTAATTGCCTCTGTTATCATGCAGTCATCATTGAGCAGCACGTCTACTCTATCTTTATCGATCGTGTTCTTTGCTGGTCCTTGCGCTGTTGAGCTGACGACGAGCTCTGTCTCGCTCTCTCCTCCTTCGGTGCCTTCTGTATGGCATTCCAACACTGACAAAATTGGCAAGCTCAAATACATGGTCAAACTTGAGTCAGATATATGGTCAAACTCAAATATGTGGTCAAAATTGTTGCCGATATATGTTCAAAGCCAAATATATTATGGTCAAATTTTATATGATCAAACTCAAATACATGGTCAAACGTAAGTTATGGTCAAATGTATAAATTTTGCATTTCACCATGTATTTGAGCTACTGAACGCCCATATATGGTCAAACATGCAGTAAATATATGGTCAAAATTCAAGAAGATCCCCTTACATAATAGTCACGGATATGACGTATCTATTAGTTAATTGGACCGACGTGACTGACATCAACAGAATCCGCGTTCGCAAATAAAATTCGCGATCGCGCGCACAAACGTCCACCCACGATCCTTTACCCACTATGTGGCGCGATCTGATTGGGCTGCACTCCTGGCTGCAGCGGTACAAATCGCGTATAGGCACGACACCAGACCCTTCCTCCCTCTTGCGAAGGGGCTGGCCCGCCAGACTAGTCTCGCGCGCCAGCCCTAGGAAGGAGGGATCGTAGCAGAGCGAGATGGCCAAGTCCCCAAGACTCCGCCCCAGAGGGGGTGGGTCCGCGAACGAGACTACATAGTGGGTAAAGGATCATGGGATGGACGTTTGTGCGCGCGATCGCGAATTTTATTTGTATATCGGCAACAATTTTGACCACATATTTAAGTTTGACCATATATCTGACTCAAGTTTGATCATGTATTTGAGCTTGCCAATTTTGTCAGTGTTGGAATGCCATAGTATGTGCCATACTTCTGCTAATACTTCTGTACGGCGCGTTTGCACTTGATCAATACATGTATACAAGCACGAGTGCAAATTTGCAATTCGCTAAATATTAGAACGGCGTATATACGGCCCGTATCCCAGGCATGAGAATGCGCAATAGAATGTTTCGCGTTTATGTCCGTAGAGCATCACTGGGTATATAATTTCGCATGATGGACGTACCATAATGGTAATATAAAATTCGCGCATAGCTGTACCGTTTATGTGGGGCTCGCTCAGGCTCGCCCCAATAATATTATTAACGCTCGGCGCATGCGCACGAGCGTTACAGTACTCAGTTTGTCTGTCTGTCTGTCTGTTATCACTCTACTGCGTGCGTAAGGTATTTATGAATAAAATTGAACGTACCAGCCAATTTTGCGCCGAACTCCAAAGGTTTTCAACTAAGGGATTTCGTTAAAAAGCTTTCTCTCACGAGTTATAGCTTATTCTTCGTTTTAGCACACCAAAGTCAGCCATTTTTCAGTTCCCAGTGCCGTAAACTAGAGCTAAGTCCACTTCGTATACTACTTGTATAGCCCTAGCGCATGTGCGTTAGTCTATTAATAGCACTAGGTTAAATATAGCTCCATTTGCCAAGAGCTTAGCACTTCCTTACCTGTGGAAACCAAGTCTGTAGTGTGGTTTGTATGCGTGAACAGCTAGCTAGCTACAACCACTGCTGTAAACCAGGTCTGTAGTGTGGATGTGGTTGGTTTGATATGTATGTGTGCACACAGCCAGCTGGCTGCAGCCACTGCTTGCTGCACTCCTGATTGGGAAAACCAAGGGCTTATAAGCCCTTGGGAAAACCTTGTTGCTTTGCAGAATACATGCATGCTTTCTCATTGGACAATCACTTCACATGACAAGGGAATATAAGCGCCAGACACTTAATTCACACTAATACTTTTCACACCGTATGCAGGGTGATGGTTCCAAATTAACAACTGAATAATTTTCCTAGGGTACCTCCAAGAGTAGATGGTACCTCCTATTATGTTTGTATATGGAAACCATGCACCAGATCATGGAGATGCTCTACCGCCGAGCGTTTGGCACCAATGGTGTTCATTGGCTATAGGTAGTGATATTCTAGACTGGATACAAACACGTAGAAGAAAGAGGGTATCCTCTCTGCCCATGCATTCATATAACTTACTCTCACAGGTTGGTTCTTGGCCTGACCATCTTCCATCTTGACCGCATGTCCTTGTCTGTGCTCCACTAAGATCGTATCCTGGGTCACAGGAGTAAGTCGCTGTAGCACCAGGCTCTCGGCCAGTAATACTCACAGCTCCATTGCTTACGCTGGGCAACTCCGGGCACAGAGGGAAACCTAAAATTTTTTATAAAGGTTAGTTTCATGCATACAAGCATTGAAAATCAAGACATACATTTAGGTCGTCCATTTGCCCTGATTGAAGGGTCAAACGTAGACCCTGTACTCCTAAGGCATTCATACGTGATTGAATCTGATGATGCTCTTTCATAGGCTCCTCCATTTTTGCTGACAAAGAGCACAAAGCCAGATTGGCATTTGTAGTCGAACTGACTTCCAAGAGTATTATCAGTGATGGGATCCTTTATAATTTGTACAGTGCTTGGATCGGCATTGGTGAAGTCAAAGATAGTGTTTGGAGGTGGACACTCCTCTGTTGAAAACAATCATCAAGATAATAATATTATTGGCTATAGGTAGTGATATTCTAGATACAAACACGTAGAAGAAAGAGGGTATCCTCTCTGCCCATGCATTCATATAACTTACTCTCACAGGTTGGTTCTTGGCCTGACCATCTTCCATCTTGACCGCATGTCCTTATCTGTGCTCCACTAAGATCGTATCCTGGGTCACAGGAGTAAGTCGCTGTAGCACCAAGCTCTCGGCCAGTAACCCTCACAGCTCCATTGCTTATGCTTGGCAACTCCGGGCACAAAGCAACACCTGAAGATCATCATAGTAATAAATTACCTGTGATTACTTTAATAAATTTGCAGGTCGAATGCTTACATCTGGGTTCTTGGCCTGACCATTTTCCATCTTGACCGCATGTCCTTGTCTGTGGTCCACTAAGATCGTATCCTGGGTCACAGGAGTAAGATGCTGTAGCACCAGGCTCTCGGCCAGTAATGCTAACAGCTCCATTACTTAGTACACTTGGCAACTCCGGGCACAGAGGGAAACCTAAAATTTTTTATAGATGGTAGTTTCATGCATACAAGCATTGAAAATCAAGACATACATTTAGGTCGTCCATTTGCCCCGATTGAAGGGTCAAACGTAGACTCTGTACTCCTAACGCATTCATATGTGATTGAATCTGATGATGCTCTTTCATAGGCTCCTCCATTTTTGCTGACAAAGAGCACAAAGCCAGATTGGCATTTGTAGTTGAAATAACTTCTAAGAATATCATTCGTGATGGGATCGATTTCACTTTGTACAAGGCTTGGATTGGCATTGGCAAAGTCAAAGATAGTGTTTGTAGCTGGACACTCCGCTGCTGAAAATAATCATCAAGATAATTATTATTGGCTATAGGTAGTGATATTCTAGACCTAGACATATTTTTTTACATGCATAGTCTGCATGATTACTGTTTTAGCTAGCTATATTATATGCACAATTCCTACAGGTCAACATAACTGCATAATGATGACCTATTGTGTATGCAAGAGGAATAGAGAATGTTTAGCACTGCATTAAATGTAGTACCTGCTTGTTCAATCCGAGCTTCAATATCAGTTCCCACACGTTCTTCCTGCATGCTGCAGTTGCTCCAGGAATGCTTCACGATCCCAGTAGACCGGGTAGGGATAGGCGTTGCAAAACGAGGCCAAAAGAGCAGTGCAAAGAATTGCACTAGCTATGCTCAGCTTCATGGCTGCAGTAGATAGCTGTCAATTGAAGTCCAATGATCCAAAATCCTAGTCACTGTGGTTGACTTGGTGAATGATGAAGGCTTGATCGAAGTTTCTTGCGTAGCTTGAATCTGCTCACCTTGCTGTGCAATAGCTGTCAGTTTGTTGCTTCTTATATACCCCTCGGTCGGCTCCGCATGACAGTATAATAATATCATGATACACTGTGTGTGTAATTATTTTCCAAGTGCAGTATAATATATCCTGATCAGCCTTGTATCCTAGGCAACAGCCATGGTTTAACTGTGATATTCACCAGGAAATATCACTGATATTTCCCTTGTCTTGTAAATTTAAATTACAAGCCTCTGGCTATTATTCTGCCATTCCTTTAGTAGTACCTTTGCGTGTGCATCTATGGTTTGCATACACTATACTACAGTATGCATACAGTGACATAGGCAGCAGACATTGTTTACACAGACACGGAAACACACATACCCTAATTGAGACTAATCAGGAACCAATTAGTTATCTCTCAATCGGGCACTTCTGCCACGTGGCAAAGTTCAACAGTATCTAGTACAGTGAAGAAGAGTATGTAGCTGATTTTGCAGTCTAATAGTTAGCGTAGCTCTAGTAGCCATCGCCCGGGAGTTTATTGAACAGTGAAACTACTTTTGAATTTGGTTTCGAAGCTACCTGGCTGTCTTCTACTCACGTAAAGCTGAAGCACTGGTCTGGCTCGGAACTGGTTGACTCAACAGGCTAGCCATGGTTCACTCATAATTTCATTATTCTGTGCAACTCTCTTCTGTTCAGAACTTTATTGTTGCTAGGTCAGAACGGTTGTTGCTATGCATGTACACTATGGTGCGCTCATGACTTTCGGCCAATCAGGTGGGATATATAATACTTACAGCACGGTTGCTAGGGATTTATGGCAGTAAACCGACCCGAGTCCGAGGGCGAAGCCCGAGGACAAGGGCGGTTTACGTTGCTATAACTATAACTTATAGTTATGCTATAACTATAAGTTATAAGTTATAAGTTTACGTTGCTATAACTATAACTTATAGTTATGCTATAACTATAACGTGCTATAACTATAACATAGTATAACATAGCTATGTTATAGTTATAGCACGGGGCCAGGGATTTATGGCAGTAAACCGACCCGAGTCCGAGGGCGGTTTACGTTGCCATAAATCCCTGGCAACCGTGCTATAACTATTTAATATATATCCCACCTGATTGGCTAAAAGTCACGCGCACCATAGTCTACATGCATAGCAACAACCGTTCTAACCTAGCAACAATAGTTCCGAACAGAAAGAGTTGCACAGAAAAACAAACCAGCAAAAGGATGACGGATGGCTTGAGTCAGGAACCATGGCTAGTTGAATCAATCAGTGCTTCAGCTTTCCGTGAACAGAAGACAGTCAGGTAGCTTCGAAAACAAATAGAATAGTTTCACTGTTCAACAAACTCGAGAGCTGTGCAGTAATGGATCTTTATACTAGTTATACTCTTACATATTTATACTATTAAGGTTTATTACTTAATTATACATATTATATGTATAATATACTGTATAATAAAGCTTAAATTCGTATATGACCAGCATAATTTGTCTATTTGAGTATAGTGTGCTTCTCTTATTACTATAATACACTATACTATATAACTGTAGTCTATATTAAGTCTTTGTGATTCCCTTGGTGTATAAAGTGCATAATTTGCATAATTATACATCTTTAGATTACATTTATACATTATATATAATTATACAGTATATTTGTATAATGTCTAATTTGCATATAAAGTCATATCTCACTCTCTTGGAGGTGTATAAAGTGCATAATTTGCATAACTATACGTCTTTAGATTACATTTATACATTATATATAATTATACAGTATATTTGTATAATGTCTAGTTTGCATAAAGTCATACTCTCGAAGGTGTATAAAATGCATAATTTGCATAATTATACATCTTTAGATTACATTTATACACTATGTATAATTATACAGTATATTTGTATAATGTCTAATTTGCATAAAGTCATATCTCACACTGAGTCTCTTGGAGGTGTATAAAATGCATAATTTGCATAATTATACATCTTTAGATTACATGTATACATTATGTATAATTATACAGTATATTTGTATAATGTCTGATTTGCATAAAGTCATGCATATCTCGCCCCTCTTAATTGGAGGTGTTATTAATTACGTTGGTACGGACGTCTAAACTTAATTACGTCTGACACGTGATACGGACGTCTAAACTTAATTACGTCTGACACGCGACACGGATGTCTAAACTTAAATTAATTACGTCTGACACACGACATGGACGTCTAAATTTAACTACGTCTGACACACAACTCGGACAATTAAACTTTATCTGACAGGCGACTCGGACGTTGAAATTAATAGAATACTATAATTATACACATTATACATTATACAGTTAGACTGTATATTGCATGTTTGTTGTATAACATCTATATATAATTATGCACTTTATGCAAATTATACTTGCCTTCAACACTGATATAATAGCAATTATATGTTATTTAGGCATAGTATTGGATTAGACAATTATACGCATATTTGAGGTATACTCATGCATATTTGTATAATCCATTGGTTAGACAGTTATACGCATATTTGTGATATAATATTATTTTAGTATACTTTGTATATTGATCCAATCCTGCACCCTTATGACAAACTCGGACAATGGCTACTGAGACTTGGACTAGCAGCTAGTACAGTACAGTTCACTTGCAGTTGAACTTGCCACGTGGTAGAACTGCCAGATCGAGTGATAGCTAATTGGTTCCTGATTAGTGTCAATTAGTGTGCGTGTGTTTCCGTGTCTATGTAAACAATATCTACTGCCTATGTACAGTATAGTGTGTGTGCAACCATGGTGCAATGAGAAGTAGCACTGTGCTGATGCACACGCACATATAGTAGGTATGATGATGTGACTGCTTGTGTGAACTAAACAATGGCTCTGATTGGTCAAGGTCATAGCCAGAGGGAGGGAAATATGGATCATATTTTCCCTTGTACCCTTCAGTGAGGGAAAATATCGTAGTTATACCCCGGCTGATATAATACTTAGGTATACTTAGGTGGGATATATATAATAGTTAGATACCGAGTCCGAGGGATCTAGAGACCCGAAGGCCCGAGGCTGTAGCATCCCGAGCGCAGCGAGGGTGCTACTAAGGGCCTGATATGTATACATATGTAGGAGCGGTCATGGTCCGTAGCTTATTGTGAAATGCATGTCGGATATTATATATTTGTAGTTAATGGAAGAGTACACTTAGTCTGTTGTTCCGGAAATGAAAGGAATGCTAGACTATTTATATTATTATTATGTGCAATTGCAGATCTAGATTATCAGAGATTACACCATTTTGTTAGAGTTGTTAGTTCTTGGCAATACTTACATGACAGGAATTTGCTAATTAAATGTGACAATAGCTACAAATTTTAAGCAATGACTACTGTACCCTCGATGATGCCTGATTATGGTTACTTAATTATATCACTTATTTTCTTGGCTTATGCATAATATTATCTATATAATAGTTAGAGACCGAGTCCAAGGTCTCTACGCATTTTAAGAGACCCGAAGGCCTGAGGCTGTAGCATCCCGAGCAAAGCGAGGGTGCTACTAAGGGCCTGAGGGTCTCTTAAAAGCGTAGAGACCATTGGACGAGGTCTCTAACTGATTTAGAATATAGCAACTGTAACCGTGGTAGTTGACCTGAGGACAAGGCTACTGTTGCACTGTGCATCTTTCTTTGCCCTTGGCTATACTTGTAGGTCTCTATGAAACTTGTAGGTCTCTATGAGAACTTGTAGGTCTCTATGAGAAATAGAGACCTCTGAGTGTCCAATCAGATTACAGTATTTGTGACTATGAGATACAGATACCTGTCAGTAGCCAATCAAATTGCAGTATTTGTTACAGCTATGATCTAATAGAATATAGCTATTGAGAATCCTGCTAATCTGATTGGTTAAAACAGTGCTACTAACCTACTTAGATCCCTGCAGGTTTTCTAAGTGCTACAGGCACTAACGTTCACGTGATCATTATGACTACGACCAAGGAAACCACACTCACAATAATTATTATGCCATAGCGTGTACGTGTACGAGCGCGCGAGCTCGAGCTGCCACGTTTAATTTGGCCACACCCATGAGGCACCGTTGAGCGTTGGTGTTGGTGTCTGAGAGCTGTTCGGGCGCTAGGGTTTGTTGCTAACTCACAGTTCTTGTTCTAACTAGCTTTGACTCTCCTTTTGAACTTTCTTGCTATCATGGTTACAGTTGCTATATTCTAAATAAGTTAGATACCTCGTCCAACGTATCTACGCGATTTAGAGACCTGAAGGCCCGAGGCTGTAGCATCCCGAGCGTAGCGAGGGTGCTACTAAGGGCCTGAGGGTCTCTAAAGAGCGTAGATCCCGTTGGATGAGGTATCATCGAGGTAATAGTTATTGACCAACTCCCGAGGTTTGTATGCAGTATAGAAGCACAAATCCCGAGGGCAAAGCCCGAGGGATGAGTGCTTCTATACTGCATACAAAGCGAGGGATTGGTCAATAACTATTTTCTAGCCCATTGTTTCCATGGATACAATAAACACGTTTTTAGCCCCCAAGAACTGTATGAGTGTTTGCCCTGGCCCTCGCGAATTTCAAATTTGGGCGTACTTTATGGGGTCAAAGGTCATTGTTGCCCGCTTTAACCCTATACCTACGCGATTTTGAACTTGGCTGCCAGCACAGCCAGTCACAGCGCAGAGCAGATCTAGCGAGGAGAGTTATCAAATTGCTGTCAATCATCTACAGTGCAGAATGCATTTCACTTCAGTTTGAGTAAAATAAAACTAAGCAATTTCGTAGTAGCTACCTTTCTTGAGTCACAGCCAGTGATAGCTAGGTCCCATCTACTGAACACCTCAGCGACTCTTGGGACGGTCATAATATCATAATTATTTTCAAATTCCATTAGCAGATAGCTACATGATAATTATTGCTCAAGTTCTCATTATAGATAGAAAATAAATTAACAGCACAATTTGAACTGACACGTAAACACAGACAGAATGACACTCGTGAGCTTTTTTCCGTTGCTGTAACTTCTCACCTCCTGGATAATGTTAAGATGGGTAACACAATGATTATTATTATTGCCATACAAATAATATGGTGTGGTATTGTACCATAACTAAATTACTGACTTGCACGCAATGTATAGCACAGTTTGAGTCAAGACGAGTGTTAATACAGGCAAATGATATTGTATAAATTATTCTCACTGTACCCTCCACACCGTGAGGTGGACTCTAGAATGGATGGGTGCTCATTTGAGCAACATATTGATGCACGAGTGTGGTACCAGGTCTGGTGGACGCAGTAGTATAGTCTCGCGGGCCAGTCCCTCCTACTCAAGAGAGAAAGGGTCTGGCAAATAATGTACGATCCGCTTGCCCCATGGAATGCACAATCATGACATTGTCAAACGTGATGTCACAAACCGCAAACAGCTTTGTGCGTACATACTCCCTTGTTGTGTATTTTATTTTGCACTTTGACTGTGGTAACGAAATGTCTGCTTCTGTCTCGCGTGTGGACAAGCCATTGCAGCGAATGATCATACACAATGAAGTGTTCTAGCTCTATGCACGAAAATTAATTTCAGAAAGAGTTTTGCACGTACAACTAAGCAGCTACTTCATGTTATAGATGGTCATGTGACTACTAGCCTCGCACCCAGGCTATGTGACTACATACTGCCATTTCATTGGTAGACAGGTGGATGTTGACAATGTACGTTATTAGACCCTTTCAGCTCTCTTCTTGAGTAGGAGGGGCTGGCGTGCGAGACTAGATTTAGTACGATCTAAAATTAATAATAGTAGTTTAAACTCACCCTACAATTACCACAGGCTAAAGGGTAATATCATATTATGGATGACACTGGCGATGATGATTAAATGGACCTACCAAGAGAGATAATTATTAAATTATTTAATACTTGAAGAGTAGCCATATATATAGCTACGTAGATACGACAAACAAACCTTGATAAAATTAGCCATCGATATTGATTCACCTACTGATCTTTTATAACACCGTGCATAGAGATAGTTATGGCCAGACTCGCTAAGTTGAAAATGTCGTTGGTACAGGGTTAAAATTGGCACATATTGACCTTTGACCCCATAAAGTACGCCCAAATTTGAAATTCGCCTGGCCCTCAGGAACTGTATAATAGTAAACATATGGACATGAGCCCTACAAGGAGGGACTGTATCACATATACAGTACCTTGTATACCTTAGTAACCACATAGCAACGGGCTAGAAGGTACACTTATAGTAGTCATTGCTTAAAATTTGTAGCTATTGTCACATTTAATTAGCAAATTCCTGTCATGTCTTGAAGTATTGCCAAGAACTAACAACTCTAACAATCTCTTAATTAATTTAAAAATGGTATAATCTCTGATAATCTAGATCTGCAATTGCACATAATAATAAATAGTCTAGCATTCCTTTCATTTCAGGAACAACAGACTAAGTGTGCTCTTCCATTAACTACAAATATATAATATCCGATATGCATTTCACAATAAGCTACGGACCATGACCGCTCCTACATATCTATAGAATAATAAATTAAATAATAGTCTATATATTAGAGACTCTATACAAAGTCTGTCATTTGATTGGTTGGACCAAGTATCTAAGTCACTTAGAAAGCCTATACAACTATAGCTTAGAAAGCTTTACAACTTAGAGACCCAGTTTTTGATACGGTTACCTAGGGCAACAACTTGCATCAGGTTAATTAGCAACCTCATGCTATAGAGTCTAAATAAGTTAGATACTTCAGCCAATGGGATCTACGTATAATGAATCTTTAGACTCAATGTACACATGAACTTAGTGTGTACCACGTGCCACTGGGCTTGTGTGACTCCAATTAGCAGACAATTAGCGCTTATTATAGCATGACACAATGTCTTTATTATTGGCGGCTAGCTGGCTGGCTGTTCCACTAAACCGCCAATTCTCTGCCAAAATTTCTGGCTGTATGGTAATTTAATTTAGCATTATTGACAAATTATTTCCATTGACTCTAATTTTTATTATGCCATAATCTATAACTTGAATGTACCAATAATAGTATATATTTTTATTGCTGTTTCTATAATAAAATTATTTCTTGCTTCATAATTATAGCAATTAAGGGCTTATAGTCCTTGATAGTAGAGGTTCTGAATAGGATGCACAATTATAGCAATTTACTCTTGACAATAGCTAAAGTATATTTAATTTAATAATAGGCCACTTCAAGTCAATCACCAGTTTCTGGTCACACCAGTTATCTAAAGTATTCACGTGGGCGGGCAGGTGGTTAGGACTATGCGACTCATGATGACTAATTGAATTAAGACAGGAAGCAATGCATGTTCAGTAAACCTCGAGTACAGATAACAGCCTGTCAGATCATTATTTCATCAGGGCTCCCATAACCTTTTGACAATACCAAATCCTGAGATGATCATGGAAATCACTGTGGCTACCTTATATGGATGTAGCTATAGAAGGCTAAAAAATCCTAATTTGCATATTATTATGCATGCTAATGAAGCAAAATTGATGCTCAAAATCCTGATCTTTGGCAGCACTGGCTTGAACTGTTCAAGTGTACATTGGCAGTTCAATAATAAAATTTAATGCAGAATGACGAACTGATGTCCCACAGTGAAGTTTAGTACTCAATCACCATGTGCAGCAGGAATGAGCTTGAGATCGAGATCCGTTGAGAGTATCGTGTGACTCAATACGTCATTTTACATAATATCATTATAATAGTCCTCATAGTTCAAGATATCATGCAGGTGGCATGGGTGACCAGAAACTAATTTGGAGTGGCTAAGGCAAATCAAGTGTACATCCTATTAATTAGGGGGGTTGTCCAAAGTCTTTGTGGAAAAATTAATGTTGTTATTGTTTGTGTGCTCTTAAAATAGTAGTTAGTCCGTGCAAACGTACAATGCAGTGTTTGTGTGTGCCCATTGGTGTGCCCTGGCCAGTCTGCTCGAATATGCCAATTGAATATCAACCGGAAAGTCGCACAATCAGTCTCGCGCGCCAGCCCCTTCTACGCAAAGACTCGGAGGGACTGGCGCGCGAGACTAGCACAATCCATGGAGAATCGTGTACACTTGGGCAAGCTTCAAGTGTAGTCTTGAGCTCTTCTCGCTACTGCGTATAAGTTATTTCGGGTTGAAATGCATACATACATGAAATGACATTATCCGGATTCCCATGCCCCAAACTCCAGGATGCACGTGCAGATCTGGCTCCTCCCATTTCAATTTTTTAGGCGCGCAGTCCAATACGCATGGGCAAATAATCTCCTTCCAATAGCCACTGAAAACGTGGGAGTGGCTTGGGGACGAGCAGGTGTGGTAGCCTGCAAATTTAATGTAGGTAGTATCCTATTATACTATTTACTTGTATAGGCTTTCATAGGCAGCGATAGAGAGCTAGAGAAAGTTTGATATGAATTTTTATCAGTATTTATACCCCTCAATGACATGGTAGCATATCATCCACAATGACTACTATTGTTATGCTACATTAATTTTCTGAATGATCTGAATCAATTATAATGGCATGGCAGCATTTAGAAAGTTCTAATTGGCTATTATAAGTCACTGACTGTAAGTTCTACTCTATAACTATAGCTGCAATGTTAGGAACAATTAAAGTTTCAAGTAATTTCCATGATCCAAATGTGTAGTGGCATGCATAATAGCTATGGTGTATCAGCCGTAGCTTGGATAGGTATAGGCTGCAAAATAATGTGATAAAAATTAGTAAAATTAATACCGAGATAATAGTAACTGTTAATAATAGCATAAAAATTAATATGCGCTCTCTTTCCCTCCCTCCCTCCCTCCCTCCCTCCCTCCGAGGCTGGGTGTTTTATTTCTACACTGTGCATTACCTAAATTACACACTGACTTACAGTACATGCAAGTGCCAGCTTTTGTCCAAACCAGTGCTCCATTTTCTCTGACACAGGTCTGAACAGCTGGAGTACCTTCCAGCAGCTGCCATTCATTCACACATGTCAAATATGCCTTTGATCCTTCAGAGCGGTCCCCTTCAATCCTCCTGTTGTAGTACTCTTTGTATCGCAATTGCTGGTAGTTCTTATGCTTCTTCAGCTGTCTGTCTGCCTGTGTATATGATATGGAAAGTTGAAGCATTGACTATAGCACAAACCACAAGACTTAAAATTAACAGCTAGCAGAGTAACATTGCACCATTCTGGTAAAAAGGCTCAGTCTCAGTTGGTATTTATAATAATAATACATGTATTATTACAGCAAATTTAAATTTATTCTGGTAACAAGAATTCGTAATAATATTTTATGAATATTAAGAGTATTATATTAGCTACACATTATAATAATATTATTATTATACATTTTGCACCTAATCTCACCTTTTTGCATGAGAGACCTAGGGGATTGAAGTTGAAAAGTATCATGCTGATGTACAGTATAAGTATTTTTTTTTTACTTATATATAGTCTACACGTACTGCAATAGTACTGGAGACAATTCATCACACTTCCAAAGTGATCGAAACATACCTCTGGCACATTTTTTGGAATATCACTTTGTTTGAGTTCAGGACACTTGGTTTCAGCTGTAAATATAGTAATAAAAATAAGTATTAGCAGCACACTTGATTATATGAATTATTTATGGTATAACATTCATCTCTTCATAGTTCAAAAATCCTTATTATTGCATCCTATAGGTATCTAGCTATATTATAGATCTACTTTAAATTTAAGTTGTGCCATGAATATTAATTGCTCACCACAGAAAGGTTCTGGCCGATTCCACTGTCCACTTTCTAGACAGATCCTTGTGCTTTCTCCTCGCAGTTCAAAATTTGTGTCACAAGCATAAGTGACCACAGTACCCACTCCAAAACCTCGACTTCCCCCCGGGCCCCTGATTGGAGACCTGCTAGAACTTGAGTCGCCATTAGGAATAGAATTCACCAAAGGACAGATGATTACTGTCAAGTGTGTGTGTGTTTGGGGGGGGGAGTGTATGTGTGAATCTTAGTACATTATCAATTATGTTTGCACTATGAATCTAGTGCAATCATTACATACAGTAACTATTATTGATGCATGCTGCATGCATGATGATTTTTAAATTGTCCTTATAAAGTGGCACCATAATATTGTATTATAAAAAGTGGCTCAATCTGTGTGTACCACTGTTTCAACCCTAAAGGGTGGACATAATAATTTTCTTGATACTGAAGCATTTTTATGCAACTATAGTATTATTTGTAACCTCAAGGGTTTGGGTTTGGCTTTGTGCTAAGTGTATGCAGCTACTTCTTATATATACCTTCACAGACTGGCTCTACTCCGGACCATTCCCCATCTTGATCTTGACCACATGTCCTTTCCTTGGGTCCCACCAGTCGATAGCCACCCCTGCAACTGTAGGTAGCGATATCACCAGACTCTCGGTCGCCATGGTTGACTTGTCCATTTGGTAGGCTTGGTATTGGACACAGTGGAAAACCTAAAGATTTCAAATAATTTGATATAATAATAATATTTAATTTATTCCTATAGTTATAAAAGCTTATATTTATTGAGTATACCAATAATTATTTGTATACTCATTCTGCTCACTTCTAAAGAATTAATAATTCAATTTGTTCCTCTCTCTCCATTCACAAAACTTACAGGTTGGTTCTTGGCCTGACCACCTTCCATCTTGACCGCATGTCCTTGTCTGTGCTCCACTAAGATAGTAGTCTTCCAGGCAGGAGTAAGTCGCTCTACCACGTGGTCTCCGGTTAGTAACAGTCACAGCTCCATTTGGTATACTTGACAACTCCGGGCACATCACCGCAATACCTGAAGATCATTAATAATAACTAGAGCTTTGTAGAGCGCATACCCCGCGCGCTCTGTAGTCACTGTAGCGCCTAACATAGTATTGCAACACTCTGCAGCATACTTTATGACTTGACGACCCTTTCCAACACTGAGCTTGAGCATGCGCAGTCACATCACCATACTATTATGGGTGTGGTCGATAAACCACAGGCATACTGAACAGAAAATGCACGATTTATAGCACTAGTAAGCCTTTTTAGTACTTCAAAGCCCGTACAGACCAGTTTTTCACCGACATCTACTGATTGGCTGTGCGCACAGATGGCTGATGCCTAGAACGCGAGATCTGGCGATTTGACGACAGACCAGACAAACGTATTACTTTACCCCGTGCGCATGCGCGCAGGATAATTATTACGCTGTGTCTACAGTGCCGGTACCGGCACCGCAATTTTAGCGTTATAGTGCCGGTAAATCCATATAAAATACTGTACTCTTACGTAGCCCTAGTCCCCGCCCCCTCCTGCATGTGGCAATATAAATTTGTACATAAATTTGCCGGCACTCTAGACACTGCGTAATTATTATATGACCACTTAATATTCATAGGTTGAATTTATCTTACAACTGGGTTCTCCTCTGTGGGCACAGAGGGAAACCTAAGTTAGTTTCATGCAGTATACAAGCATGGACACAAACATAATATAGAAGAAAGAGGATAACATATTAAATCTACAAAACAATAACTATTGGTACTTATTCCTCTTCATTTTTATTTCTCTGCTCACTTCCGAGTAAAGAATTAATAATTCATTTTCTTCCTCTCTCTCCATTCATAAAACTTATAGGTTGGTTCTTGGCCTGACCACCTTCCATCTTGACCGCATGTCCTTGTCTGTGCTCCACTAAGATAGTAGTCTTCCAGACAGGAGTAAGTTGCTCTACCACGTGGTCTCCGGTTAGTAACAGTCACAGCTCCATTTGGTATATCTGACAACTCCGGGCACATCACTGCAATACCTGAAGATCATTAATAATAATTATTATGTGACCATGCACATAAAATTCACAGGTTACAACTGGGTTCTCCTCTGTGGGCACAGAGGGAAACCTAAGTTAGTTTCATGCATACAGGCATGGACACAAACATGTAGAAGAAAGAGGATAACATAATCTACGAAACAATAACTATCGGTATCTCATTCCTCTTCATTTTTTATTTCTCTGCTCACTTCTAAAGAATTAATAATTCAATTTGTTCCTCTCTCTCCATTCATAAAACTTACAGGTTGGTTCTTGGCCTGACCACTCTCCATCTTGACCACATGTCCTTGTCTGTGCTCCACTAAGAATGTAGTCTTCCTGGCAGGAGTAAGTCGCTCTACCACGTGGTCTCCGGTTAGTAACAGTCACAGCTCCATTTGGTATATCTGACAACTCCGGGCACATCACTGCAATACCTGAAGATCATTAATAATAATTATTATGTGACCATGCACATAAAATTCACAGGCAGTGGCGTGTCCAAGGGGGGGCTCAGGGTGCTCGAGCACCCCCCTCAGCTCTGGAACAACAGTCAGATCAGTAGCTCAGTGGCAACTATTTATGCTGATAATCGACAATTGGTAGCCAAAACCAACAATAAACTTACTGGCCTCTACAATTCGCTCTCTAAACAACTCTTTCTTGTCGCTACTTGGCCAAAACAGCCTTCTTTGTCAGCCAGCTATCTTTAAGAACGCGTTAGCGAGGGGCGTGGTCAACGTTTTGGGGGCGTGGCTTAAAATTTTGCGAGCGCGCTTCGCGCGCGATTGGCTTAGCACCTCCCTCCTTCAAATCCTGGACACGCCACTGACAGGTTACAACTGGGTTCTCCTCTGTGGGCACAGAGGGAAACCTAAGTTAGTTTCATGCATACAAGCATGGACACAAATGTGTAGAAGAAAGAGGATATAATCTACAACTTGAAAACAATAATTATTGGTATACTCATTCCTGTTCATTTTTATTTCTCTGCTCACTTCTAAAGAATTAATAATTCAATTTATTCCTCTCTCTCCATTCACAAAACTTACAGGTTGGTTCTTGGCCTGACCACTCTCCATCTTGACCACATGTCCTTGTCTGTGCTCCAGTAAGAATGTAGTCTTCCTGGCAGGAGTAAGTCGCTCTACCACGTGGTCTCCGGTTAGTAACAGTCACAGCTCCATTTGGTATATCTGACAACTCCGGGCACATCACTGCAATACCTGAAGATCATTAATAATATTATGTGACCACTTAAAATTCAGTAAAATGGGCATGATTGCCTGCGCCTGTGAACATTATACTATGAAAACTTGAAGACAGACTTTCTGCAAAATTTGAACCCGCTAAAATTTTTGCTATAATGTACATAATCATGCATGTGCCTATTATCCAACTATCCCAAGGTTTAATGCAACATAGGTATAAAAATCCAGTACTGCCGGCGCCATAATCTTTTGACAATAAATCCCAAGAAACATACCCCTAATCCTGAGATAATCATGGAGCACCTAATGGGAGGAGAAGGCTAAAAAAAAAAATCGTATTATTATTCCTAATTTGCATAATGCTAATGAAGCAAAATTGATGTGCAAAAAATCTGGATATTAGGATAAAATCCTAATCTTTGGCAGCACTGAAAATCTGAGAATAAGTATGACTTGCTTTTATATAGGGGGTGGAGGGATCTACTTAGGCCACTCAGAATTAGATGTTTGTTTGAACTAACCCGACCGACTGTAAAATTTAAAGTATCCAACAGCTGAGTTTACTACAGGCGTATATACCGACTCTGACTTTTAATAGGACTGCCTTTAAAATGTATTTTTAAGCTACCCTACAGCACAAGCCTCTCAGAGAATACTGGAATACTACAAGTTTACATAGTAGAAACACCGACACCTGTAATATCACCTGCCCGACCGGCCGACCCTACTATTTTGTGGTCATGTTAGTTCAAACAAACAATTTATTCTGTGTGGCCTTACATTTTGGTTCTTCTCCTGACCACTGTCCATCTCGGCCGCATGTTCTTGTCCTTTCTCCCTGAAGCATGTAGCCTCCACTGCAGCTGTAAGTAGCTACAGTATCCGGTTCTCGAGGTTGGTCAACATCATAATTCACATTGCCATTTGAAATTGATAGCTCAGGGCACAGAGAAAAACCTAAAAATTTATTTTTGATATCATGCATATGAAACACTTGACCAACATCCTAATGTAGTCTCGCGCACCAGCCCCTAGGGGCTGGCGCACGAGACTAATCCTAATGCAATGGTGCATTATGGTACAAGGTCGTCAATATTGTGACACGAGCTAGTCTCGTGACCAATCCCCCTAAATTTAACGCATGCGTGCGCACGTTACGCTTCAGTTAAGTTACGTTACGTACGTTTAGGGGGCTGGGTCACGAGACTAGTACGGATACCTAATTTTTCGGTTAAGGCCGATATCAACGGTTTCCACTCGGTGAGGCCTATTCAGCGATGCGTGTTTTTTTTGTTTTTGTTTTTTCAAGGGGACCACACACTAAGCAGAAAAAAATGGTCCAAAAACCACCGCACAGTCGAGCTGGATGCGTAGTAGAGCCATACAATGCAAGCAGGCAGCCTATACAACAATTTTGACCAAAGTGGGTAATGGTCGTCACGTTGATGTGCGCGCGTGGGCGGAAAACATTGCAAATGCATGGCTTCCTATACAAACATAATTATTGTGGGAAAACTTCAAGGGGGCACTTGAAAAAAGAAGGCTCGAGCTGAAACTCTGTCACCTATTTAAAATTGTCCACAATATATGATATATTTTCCGAGTGATGCAATTGCACAGAGAGAGTCACCACACTATCACTTTCGTTCATCTCATGACCATTACTTATCCCAACCTTTTGCAAGGACTAATTCCTATTTTTATTCTTTTGCTTGGAGGCAGCATCTTCCTGGGATAGCCTCTTCCGTGTGCCGGTTCCTTTCCTCTTTGTTTGGAGCTGTTTGGGCGTGGATTCAAGTTTTTTGGATCCGCTTGTCCTTTATATTGTTGGAGGAGATCACTCAGGGCCGAGATGAACTGAGCCGGGTCTCGGGCATCTCCACGTGTAGGATTGGCTGGTGGTTGATTGTTACCAGTGTTCCTGATGTCTTCTCTCTGAGGGAATTTGTTTACTGGTAAGTCTGTTTGACTTGTTGTTCGACCTCGTTTGCGGTGTAGTTTACTTTCTCGACTTTCCTTTAGGCTGAGGCTTAGTTGTCTGGCTTCATCCTCGGCTTTCTTAGTGATGTCCTTCCATGATTGTTTTAGGCTATCACGTGTTTCCGTCTGTTGTATGGACTTTAGGTAGTCCATTATTTCTTGTTTTATTTCATCGAGGGTTTTCCGTTCGGATGCGATTATTTGGCTGTAGTGTTTAACCAATGTATTTGTTAAATCGAGTGATGCTCGGTAGAGGACATCCCTCCATTCTTTCTCAACCTCTTGATTGGAATGGTAGATGTGGGGTTGTACCCAGAGAGCCATGTTTCGTGGGGGTGTGTTGCGGCTTAGGCAGGTCTCCATGAATGCCTTGTGGTGGCTAGCTTTGGCTAGAATTATTAGAGCAGATTTCAGCCTCTTTCCCTTTTGTTCCAAGAAGACTTGGTTGCTTGTTCCGGGCTCTGTATGGGCTCCGGAGGTACTTGGTTGTGGTTCCGGTTCTTTGAATGTTTTGTTTAGGATACCTGACAGGTTAATAGCAGTAACACTGTCACTAATATCTGCGTCAGTTTCCATCTTGTCATCTAGGAGATTAGTTTCTGATGGGGTAGGTTGTTTGTCCATGTCACGTTCAGTCTGTAGTTGTTCAGTCAGTAGTTGCGTATCCTATACTATTTACTTGTATAGGCTTTCATAGGCAGCGATAGAGAGCTAGAGAATTAAAGTTTGATATGAATTTTTATCAGTATTTATACCCCTCAATGACATGGTAGCATATCATCCACAATGACTACTATTGTTATGCTACATTAATTTTCTGAATGATCTGAATCAATTATAATGGCATGGCAGCATTTAGAAAGTTCTAATTGGCTATTATAAGTCACTGACTATAAGTTCTACTCTATAACTATAGCTGCAATGTTAGGAACAATTAAAGTTTCAAGTAATTTCCATGATCCAAGTGTGCATGCAGTGGCAGGCATATGGTGTATCAGCCGTAGCTTGGATAGGTATAGGCTGCAAAATAATGTGATAAAAATTAGTAAAATTAATACCGAGATAATAGTAACTGTTAATAATAGCATAAAAATTAATATGCGCTCTCTTTCCCTCCCTCCCTCCCTCCCTCCCTCCCTCCGAGGCTGGGTGTTTTATTTCTACACTGTGCATTACCTAAATTACACACTGACTTACAGTACATGCAAGTGCCAGCTTTTGTCCAAACCAGTGCTCCATTTTCTCTGACACAGGTCTGAACAGCTGGAGTACCTTCCAGCAGCTGCCATTCATTCACACATGTCAAATATGCCTTTGATCCTTCAGAGCGGTCCCCTTCAATCCTCCTGTTGTAGTACTCTTTGTATCGCAATTGCTGGTAGTTCTTATGCTTCTTCAGCTGTCTGTCTGCCTGTGTATATGATATGGAAAGTTGAAGCATTGACTATAGCACAAACCACAAGACTTAAAATTAACAGCTAGCAGAGTAACATTGCACCATTCTGGTAAAAAGGCTCAGTCTCAGTCGGTATTTATAATAATAATATTATTACAGCAAATTTAAATTTATTCTGGTAACAAGAATTCGTAATAATATTTTATGAATATTAAGAGTATTATGTTAGCTACACATTATAATAATATTATTATTATACATTTTGCACCTAATCTCACCTTTTTGCATGAGAGACCTAGGGGATTGAAGTTGAAAAGTATCATGCTGATGTACAGTATAAGTATTTTTTTTTTACTTATATATAGTCTACACATACTGCAATAGTACTGGAGACAATTCATCACACTTCCAAAGTGATCGAAACATACCTCTGGCACATTTTTTGGAATATCACTTTGTTTGAGTTCAGGACACTTGGTTTCAGCTGTAAATATAGTAATAAAAATAAGTATTAGCAGCACACTTGATTATATGAATTATTTATGGTATAACATTCATCTCTTCATAGTTCAAAAATCCTTATTATTGCATCCTATACTAGGTATCTAGAGATCTACTTTAAATTTAAGTTGTGCCATGAATATTAATTGCTCACCACAGAAAGGTTCTGGCCGATTCCACTGTCCACTTTCTAGACAGGTCCTTGTGCTTTCTCCTCGCAGTTCAAAATTTGTGTCACAAGCATAAGTGACCACAGTACCCACTCCAAAACCTCGACTTCCCCCCGGGCCCCTGATTGGAGACCTGCTAGAACTTGAGTCGCCATTAGGAATAGAATTCACCAAAGGACAGATGATTACTGTCAAGTGTGTGTGTTTGGGGGGGGGGGGGGGAGGGGGGGAGTGTATGTGTGAATCTTAGTACATTATCAATGTTTGCACTATGAATCTAGTGCAATCATTACATACAGTAACTATTATTGATGCATGCTTCATGCATGATGATTTTTAAATTGTACCTTATAAAGTAGCACCATAATATTGTATTATAAAAAGTGGCTCAATCTGTGTGTACCGCTGTTTCAACTCTAATGCAAGAGGCCCACTTGAAAGGGTGGACATAATAATTTTCTTGATACTGAAGCATTTTTATGCAACTGTAGAGTATTATTAATTTTAGTAACCTCAAGCTAAGCCTTATGCTAAGTGTATGCAGCTACTTCTTATATATACCTTCACAGACTGGCTCTACTCCGGACCATTCCCCATCTTGATCTTGACCACATGTCCTTTCCTTGGGTCCCACCAGTCGATAGCCACCCCTGCAACTGTAGGTAGCGATATCACCAGACTCTCGGTCGCCATGGTTGACTTGTCCATTTGGTAGGCTTGGTATTGGACACAGTGGAAAACCTAAAGATTTCAAATAATTTGATATAATAATAATATTTAATTTATTCTTATAGTTATAAAAGCTTATATTTATTGAGTATACCAATAATTATTTGTATACTCATTCTGCTCACTTCTAAAGAATTAATAATTCAATTTATTTCTCTCTCTCCATTCACAAAACTTACAGGTTGGTTCTTGGCCTGACCACCTTCCATCTTGACCGCATGTCCTTGTCTGTGCTCCACTAAGATAGTAGTCTTCCAGGCAGGAGTAAGTCGCTCTACCACGTGGTCTCCGGTTAGTAACAGTCACAGCTCCATTTGGTATACTTGACAACTCCGGGCACATCACCGCAATACCTGAAGATCATTAATAATAACTAGAGCTTTGTAGAGCGCATACCCCGCGCGCTCTGTAGTCACTGTAACGCCTAACATAGTATTGCAACACTCTGCAGCATACTTTATGACTTGACGACCCTTTCCAACACTGAGCTTGAGCATGCACAGTCACATCACCATACTATTATGGGTGTGGTCGATAAACCACAGGCATACTGAACAGAAAATGCACGATTTATAGCACTAGTAAGCCTTTTTGAGCACTTCAAAGCCCGTACAGACCAGTTTTTCACCGACATCTACTGATTGGCTGTGCGCACAGATGGCTGATGCCTAGAACGCGAGATCTGGCGATTTGACGACAAACCTATTACTTTACCCCGTGCGCATGCGCGCAGGGTAATTATTATGTGACCACTTAATATTCATAGGTTGAATTTATCTTACAACTGGGTTCTCCTCTGTGGGCACAGAGGGAAACCTAAGTTAGTTTCATGCAGTATACAAGCATGGACACAAACATAATATAGAAGAAAGAGGATAACATATTAAATCTACAAAACAATAACTATTGGTACTTATTCCTCTTCATTTTTATTTCTCTGCTCACTTCCGAGTAAAGAATTAATAATTCATTTTCTTCCTCTCTCTCCATTCATAAAACTTACAGGTTGGTTCTTGGCCTGACCACCTTCCATCTTGACCGCATGTCCTTGTCTGTGCTCCACTAAGATAGTAGTCTTCCAGACAGGAGTAAGTTGCTCTACCACGTGGTCTCCGGTTAGTAACAGTCACAGCTCCATTTGGTATATCTGACAACTCCGGGCACATCACTGCAATACCTGAAGATCATTAATAATAATTATTATGTGACCATGCACATAAAATTCACAGGTTACAACTGGGTTCTCCTCTGTGGGCACAGAGGGAAACCTAAGTTAGTTTCATGCATACAGGCATGGACACAAACATGTAGAAGAAAGAGGATAACATAATCTACGAAACAATAACTATCGGTATCTCATTCCTCTTCATTTTTTATTTCTCTGCTCACTTCTAAAGAATTAATAATTCAATTTGTTCCTCTCTCTCCATTCACAAAACTTACAGGTTGGTTCTTGGCCTGACCACTCTCCATCTTGACCACATGTCCTTGTCTGTGCTCCACTAAGAATGTAGTCTTCCTGGCAGGAGTAAGTCGCTCTACCACGTGGTCTCCGGTTAGTAACAGTCACAGCTCCATTTGGTATATCTGACAACTCCGGGCACATCACTGCAATACCTGAAGATCATTAATAATAATTATTATGTGACCATGCACATAAAATTCACAGGTTACAACTGGGTTCTCCTCTGTGGGCACAGAGGGAAACCTAAGTTAGTTTCATGCATACAAGCATGGACACAAATGTGTAGAAGAAAGAGGATATAATCTACAAGTTGAACTTGAAAACAATAATTATTGGTATACTCATTCCTGTTCATTTTTATTTCTCTGCTCACTTCTAAAGAATTAATAATTCAATTTATTCCTCTCTCTCCATTCACAAAACTTACAGGTTGGTTCTTGGCCTGACCACGTTCCATCTTGACCGCATGTCCTTGTCTGTGCTCCACTAAGATAGTAGTCTTCCTGGCAGGAGTAAGTCGCTCTACCACCTGGTCTCCGGTTAGTAACAGTCACAGCTCCATTTGGTATATCTGACAACTCCGGGCACATCACCGCAATACCTGAAGATCATTAATAATATTATGTGACCACTTAAAATTCAGTAAAATGGGCATGATTGCCTGCGCCTGTGAACATTATACTATGAAAACTTGAAGACAGACTTTCTGCAAAATTTGACCCCGCTAAAATTTTTGCTATAATGTACATAATCATGCATGTGCCTATTATCCAACTATCCCAAGGTTTAATGCAACATAGGTATAAAAATCCAGTACTGCCGGCGCCATAATCTTTTGACAATAAATCCTAAGAAACATACCCCTAATCCTGAGATAATCATGGAGCACCTAATGGGAGGAGAAGGCTAAAAAAAAATCGTATTATTATTCCTAATTTGCATAATGCTAATGAAGCAAAATTGATGTGCAAAAAATCTGGATATTAGGATAAAATCCTAATCTTTGGCAGCACTGAAAATCTGAGAATAAGTATGACTTGCTTTTATATAGGGGGTGGAGGGATCTACTTAGGCCACTCAGAATTAGATGTTTGTTTGAACTAACCCGACCGACTGTAAAATTTAAAGTATCCAACAGCTGAGTTTACTACAGGCGTATATACCGACTCTGACTTTTAATAGGACTGCCTTTAAAATGTATTTTTAAGCTACCCTACAGCACAAGCCTCTCAGAGAATACTGGAATACTACAAGTTTACATAGTAGAAACACCGACACTTGTAATATCACCTGCCCGACCGGCCGACCCTACTATTTTGTGGTCATGTTAGTTCAAACAAACAATTTATTCTGTGTGGCCTTACATTTTGGTTCTTCTCCTGACCACTGTCCATCTCGGCCACATGTTCTTGTCCTTTCTCCCTGAAGCATGTAGCCTCCACTGCAGCTGTAAGTAGCTACAGTATCCGGTTCTCGAGGTTGGTCAACATCATAATTCACATTGCCATTTGAAATTGATAGCTCAGGGCACAGAGAAAAACCTAAAAATTTATTTTTGATATCATGCATATGAAACACTTGACCAACATCCTAATGTAGTCTCGCGCACCAGCCCCTAGGGGCTGGCGCACGAGACTAATCCTAATGCAATGGTGCATTATGGTACAAGGTCGTCAATATTGTGACACGAGCTAGTCTCGTGACCAATCCCCCTAAATTTAACGCATGCGTGCGCACGTTACGCTTCAGTTAAGTTACGTTACGTACGTTTAGGGGGCTGGGTCACGAGACTAGTACGGATGCCGGTTAAGGCCGATATCAACGGTTTCCACTCGGTGAGGCCTATTCAGCGATGCGTGTTTTTTTTATTTTTGTTTTTTCAAGGGGACCACACACTAAGCAGAAAAAAAATGGTCCAAAAACCACCGCACAGTCGAGCTGGATGCGTAGTAGAGCCATACAATGCAAGCAGGCAGCCTATACAACAATTTTGACCAAAGTGGGTAATGGTCGTCACGTTGATGTGCGCGTGGGCGGAAAACATTGCAAATGCATGGCTTCCTATACAAACATAATTATTGTGGGAAAACTTCAAGGGGGCACTTGAAAAAAGAAGGCTCGAGCTGAAACTCTGTCACCTATTTAAAATTGTCCACAATATATGATATATTTTCCGAGTGATGCAATTGCACAGAGAGAGTCACCACACTATCACTTTCGTTCATCTCATGACCATTACTTATCCCAACCTTTTGCAAGGACTAATTCCTATTTTTATTCTTTTGTACCCCCTTTGGAATAGTCTTCCTTCTGAAATATTATCATTACCATCTTTAAATAGTTTTAAGTTACATGTACGTGATTTTAACTTAACCTAAGAATACTATTATTCTTTATGTTTACTTTACTATACTATAGGATATAATTATTTCTGGATCCACATCATCATTAGCCATGCATATATTGTGCTAACTGTGTATCCTTTGCTCTTTTCAAAAGCAAAAAATATTATAGAGAAAAAAAAAGGGGGGGGGCCATAACTTTAATTCTAAGGTGTGAATCAAAATCTGTTCGGTCAAATCTCTAGTTTCGACCCATTCTGCGTGCTCATGTAAAAATTATCCTCCAAAGTGCTCCCAAACCACCCATGAATTTTTATTTTATTTTTTTTCTACTTAGTGAGTAACTACTTAGTGTATAACTACTTAGTGTGTAATTTTTTCAGTTAAAGTGCGCCCGATTTACGCGCAGAATATTGCAAATTTTCATAGAGCTAAAATTAGCTATTCGCTTGTTTTGAGGCTTAAAACAGCATTTTATTATTAAAATTAAATCTGTTTTTACACTGTTATGTGCTTGGAGGCCTGCTGGGGGGGGGGGAGTTCACAAGCCCCCTTTGTCTGTGAAGGGGCTGGCCCGTCAGACTAGCTATTGTTGTTGTGAGCACAGATTGCCATATCTCGAGATCTAGGTACCAGGCTGAGCGTTAGACTCGTACTATTAAAAAAACACAGTAGCCACTGCCATTAAAAAAATACACCGGCACCGTACCCAAGATTTAGCTAGTGCAACAATGAATCAAACGAATCAAGCTGGCAGAACATTGGCTTCAGTATGCTTACAATCCACTAGTATCACAACCGGTGCCTTTTAATATGTTAGCCAGGTTGGCCGAAATTTTTTTTGTGATGGGACTCGGGATGTACTAATAAGGCCATTCAGAATTAAATGTTTGTTTGAACTAACCCGACCGACTGTAAAATTTAAAGCATCCAATAGCTGAGTTTACTACAGGCATATATACCGACTCAGACTTTTAATAGGACTGTCTTAAAAATGTATTTTTAAGCTACCACACAGCACAAGCCTCTAGACAGCTGGAATACTACAAGTTTACATAGAAACACTGACACTTATAATTAAAATTCTTTGGTTAAATTATCATCCGCCCGACCGACCGACCCTACTATTTTGTGGTCATGTTAGTTCAAACAAACAATTTATTCTGTGTGGCCTAATATTTAATTTATGGCTATGTAACTGTGCCATATGAATTTAAATTTGCATGTCAAAAGCTTACATCTGGGAAATCCATTTGTGTCAATTGATGGTTCGTATGTCCCTGAGTCTTCAAGGCATTCATAGACGATTGAAGACATTTATGATCTTTGGTAAGTCGATTCTCCATCATGGCTGATAAAGAGTATAAAAGATGGTGCACATTTGTAGCTAAAGCTTGCTCTCCTGATTATGCCTGTATTAATATTTCTTGTTTCATCTGCATCTTGGAGGTCTGTAACGCCAGAGGCTACGTTGAACACGTCACGGATCTCCGGGCATGATTGCAGTTCACCTGCAAAAAATGAGGAAAATGTATTCAATGTTTGTTCCCAAATGTCCTTCCCGCTGCAGCTGATCCAGGAGCACTTCACGATTCCAGTAGTCCAGGTAGGGAAAGGCGTTGCAAAATGAGGCCAAAAGAATAGTGCAAAGAATTGCACTAGCTGTGCTCAGCTTCATGGCTGCAGTAGATAGCTGTCAATTGAAGTCCAACGATGTAAAATCCTAGCAGGTTAACTTGGTGATGATGAAGGCTTGATTGAAGTTTTCTTGCTTAGCTTGATGCTGCTCACCGTGCTGTGCGGTAGCTGTCAGTTTGCTGCTTCTTATATACCACTCGGTCGACTCCGCATGACAGTATCATTAGTAGCTACCGGAATACCGGTATTTAATTAGCAAATTCCTACATGTAGGTATAATAATAATAATATATTCTAAGAACTAACAACTTTATTGATGGCATATTCTCTTTAAAAAATAATTAATGACATAATTTCAGATTATCTGCATTTGCACATACCTATTAGCATTCCTTCCATCTCAGGAACAATTAGCCGTTACAGTGAGCTCTTCCATGCATTAACTACCGTAAATATTATACCCTATACGTGTAATACCGGTAATGCATTTCACATTAAGCTACGGGCCATGACCACTCCTACATGTCTGTACAAAATTAATAATAAAATTATTAGACTCTAGTTGGAACAAATCCTGTCATTTTATTGGTTGGAACCAACTTATCTAAGTAACTTACTAAGAACACTTACAACTTAGAAATCCGCCTAGGGCAATAACTTGCATCTGCATGTTACTTAGCAACCTCATGCTAGCTATTATAGTGTCTAAACAAGTTAGATATTATACTTCAGCCAATGGGATCTATATCCTTTAGAATACTTCAGGCACTTATAAAAATTTAATATTAGTGTCTTCAGTACTCAAATCCTGTATATTATCTAGTGTCTAACCTATTATTGTTATAGTATCAGCAGCTAACATGCATGCAACTGTCAATGGGGGACAAATATACCAATTTAATTTGTTGTTGCTCGGATATTGTGAGGTAAAAATTGGACTGAGCGACCAAAAAAAAAGAAAAAAAAGCAATCAATTGGGGTGTGGTTATGGACCACAATCTAATTAAGACAAACTAATGTGCCTATCTAGGACCAAGGAATCAAGATACAATACAAAAACCACTCTACTGTACATAAGCTCCACCCAATTTAATTAATTTTTTTCTTCTGTTTACCCAAAAATTGGAGCAAGCGAATCCGTGCAACAACTTATTTAATTGGTCTGGCCTAATAATATAATAATAAAATTATTATTATGTAACCAAGGTAATCAAATCTGGTTGAAATAACAATACAATAATAGTATAGTCTGCATCTGTGTGGTATAGTAATTATTGCTGGTATGGTTACTATAAATTAATGTTGTTGTGACCGTGTGACTGTGTATGTACCATTTCATCATCACTCTCTTTATGATACAGGAAGTTCTGTTATTCTACAGTTCCAAGACTTCATGTACGGAGTGCATTAGGTAAATTGATTCCAGTTATGTACTGTACAAATTAAAATTAGCATTATTGACAAATTATTTCCATTGACTCTAATTAAGTCATAATTAATCTTTAGCTTGAATGTACCAATAATTAGTACTTTTATCGAGTTTACATGATGTTTCTATTAATCTCTCTTTCTTCATAGTAGGAAAGGATTGAATATAAGTAGGGATGCATGACCATAATATATGTAATACATTACAAATTCCAAAATGTACTATAATACAGCCATGGCACAGATCAAGTATTATAATGAATGTTATAAGCTTAGACTAATCAAGTGTACACCCTGTCAGTGCACATAAACACAAAAAGGAATAATATGTATGAAGTATAAAATAGATATCATAAGTATAATTATATTAGTTGAAAAGTAAAGATAATATGTATAAGAGCCAGCTTATGAAGCCTAGTCACTGTATTATTCTGCATGTGTCAAAATAATGATACTCAATGTGACCTGCAAACATGCAATAATGCAACCTCCTAACTTCAGTTTTCAATGTGAAGATTTGATTCTCAGCTTGATGAGGGCACAAACACAGCATTATCCTTTTGCACGGACTAACTACTATTGTACTATGACTAGAGTAAAGATCAAAGGCACCGATTGTAGTACATACAATGTAAACCACTGTCTGCCCACTGTGCAACCTGTGGAGTAACCACAGCCATGGTATAACTGCCATATACCACAGCTAGCAGATAACGCGTGTATTTACTATGGGCATGGAGCCATGGTATAACTTCCATATACCACGGTTGGCGGTCATAGTACAAGCCACTTAGACTATAGCCTTATCGTGATTTATTTGAATTGTACGCTTGAGGCATGCATTTAAACCACTCGGCTTCGCCTCGTGGTTTAAATGCCCGCCTCTCACGTACAATTCAAATAAACCACTCAAGGCTATAGTCTAACTATAACTTAAAATGTTTGTCCCCATGTAGTAGCTATAGCATCAGAGCTTGGAACTCACTAGCGCTAGAGGAGGACCTTGTACTAATTATAAGTCTCCAGTTGTTTAAGCTGGTATGAAGCTTAGCTATTTTGTGTCAAAATAACAATACTCCGTGTGACCTGCAAACAATAATGTACTAAACCTCCTAACTTCAGTTTTCAATGTGTAAATTTTTGCAAATTTTGATGCAATATTAATTTTAATGTGACCTCCTCTTAGTAGTGCCTATAGCTAGCTATATTATGCCTAGTTTGAGATAGAGCCACTGAAGTGGAATGCCGCAAACCACGGTATCCATGGAAACAGACACTTTTGTCCAATCTGACTACACTCCATCTTGCCGTTATCTGAGTATTCTTTATACATGCATTTATAATGAAAATGAAGTAAGCCATGCATGCTTGCTGACTAATTTAGCTGAGTTCACGTGACTTCATATTAATTTTGTATGAAATATCACATTAAAGTTTGCATAGTGTGAGTTTGCATGAAACTTCACATTGATGGAAGTTTATGAGGAAGCTGACATAAGTTTACAATGTAAGTTCACATGAAAGTTAGCAGAGGTATAGCTACATGAAAGATTATTGAAGTTTGCTAAGTGTGCATTTATGCATGTTAACTCAAAATTTGAAAATTTACGTCAAAGTTTGCAGTGAACTTCACAGCAGAGGTTACCCAAAACACTGCATTCTAAGCTTATGTTTGTAGATTACGTTCATATTAATTTTGGAGATCACATTGTATAATAATTATATTATTATAATAATAATTAACTATAGTACGGACGAATCTTAGCTTGTACACTTGGATAAGCTTCAAGTGTATATAGCCTCCTCTCGCTGCTAAGCTTATTGAACAGCACTATAAGCTATTTCGGAGGAATAGTTATTCTTCCTTGAAATGACGTCTATCCGATGATAGTACATACGTACGTTTACTGGAATTTCAGTGTGGTTACCTCGTGCGCATGCGCATACGCCAGGGCCATCGCGTATAACCACACCCACAATTAGCTTGCAATTGAATGGGGGGGGGGGGGGTCTGGACACGAGACTATCCCAGATCTGGCTAGCTGTCAGCTAAATTAGTGACGTAGCTATTAAGTAGGCATTCCCCTGGGCGCCCTCATCGATTCAAACAATGTTACCAACATTAGGCTTGTGCATAGTAGCTAGTATAGATAAATTTATGGGTGACGGTCCACAGGAAAAGGGTATATTAATTGGAGAAAAACGGGGTTAATTAAAGTTCGAGAATGTTTTTCTGACATCATGAAGACTCATATGCATATGAGTCTAAAAATGACATCATTGAATAGAGTAGGCCATGTGCTTTCTGTTGATAGTCCCAGACCCTTCCTCTTTGGGCGCGAAAATGTGCTGCACAACTAGTCTTGACTACCGACCCGCGATGGAAATAGCAAGTCCTTTCGCGACTATTCCTTGCTCTACTCGCTCCATTGAGCCAGCTACTACTTCTGCTCCTGGTCTAGATGGTGCTGAGTCTCTTACCCCTCAGAGGATTCAAGTTTTTAGGAAAGTATGGACCAGGGACTATACATTATCTTTCAAAGATAATGTATAGTGCCTGTATGAACTTAGTTCATAGCATGTAAGACGAAAATACGCAAAAATGTGTTGAAGATTTTATAAGTCTACCTGTGGGTGTAAGTTAGGCCCCAGAGACCCCCTAGCTATGAAGAAGCACCCCCCTTGCCCTAGCTTTTTAAAGGGAGCTACATATATCAACTCTGACAGCAGGGATTAAATAAAGTTGGTGCAGATTCGAGCAGTTCATAGTGTAGATAACCCGTCACGTCCCACCAAGCGGAAGACCATTAGTCAATCTTATCCGGCATGTGTAACAGCATCAAAATACACTGCAATTCTACTCTTGTTGCTGACATCACTTATTCCAGATCCCCAGCCTAAGCCCTGAACCAAAACAACGCAACCCAAACTCCCTCCACCCCGACTACGGCCAGTTCAAGTGCTATCGGTAGCTCTGAGCATAGACTATGCTCTGAGCTACGATAGCAGGAAAACGTCCGGAAACGTACAACTATATCTGGTCTACTTGATGCTGTTGAACCATGTTTGAACACACCAAAGAAAATGTCCTAATAAGTATTTGTGCCTGTAGAATGTTGATTTTTTATTACATCCTGTACATGAGGAAGTGGACCGGAAATTACAATTTTGCTAATTACTCCACCACTGAGGGCATGCATGCTTCTAAAATTGATTTTCTATATTTAGTACATGGTAAGGGGTCACCTGGTATACTTAACTCAATTTGGCCAAAATATCCCTAATACACCCTTTTCCTATGGACTGTCACCTGATTGTCATTGGAATGAAACACATTTTATTAATATTACGGTTTCAAATAGAATTTAATTGATGTACATCGGATAGATTTTGGACTAACTAAGGCCAATGTGTTGTTGCTCGGACCCGACCTACCCTGCATTTTGTCCATTCAAAAAAAAAGGTGGGTGTGTCAACACATTACACGCATGCACACCGTGTGTCATATGCTGTCTGATCAGGCATAATGACAACTGCTCGGCTCTCTATCATGGTAAAGTGAGGCGTTAATTGCTTTCTTTTTCTTTTTTTCCCGACCGACCGACTCTGATTTGCACTGGTCTATGTCCGAGCAACAACATATCAATAGGTATGGCCTAAACACGCACGGGGTATAGTGCTCTAGTACGTGAGATATAATCCACACGAACCCTTATGTGGCACAGGATCATGGTAGAGCAGGAATACCACATATCATTATGCATGTATGTGGTCTGCTTTAAGTGTTTTGTACATGAAGTCAATAATCAAGAATAGCATAATATTATGATTATGGTATACTATAATTTTATATAGATACATACACACAAAAGCACATGAAATTCAGTGTTTGATTCTCACATTAGCTATACATAAGTGCATTAGTCAGAGCACAGCCTTTAATACATACTGCTAAAACTATACATATTTACATAAAGTATTATAAATGTGCTCAATTTCTAGTCAAAATATATACTTAGCTATATAGCTATCAACCAAGGAGACCATAATATGCCTCTGCTATGGCATAGCAGTCACAGTGACATTAAGAATTTCGGTTGGAGGTATTACAATGGGCGTGGCCTGTTTAGGGCAGGACTTGCAGCAGCTCTCAGCTAGCATGAGAAAAATTTCACAGCCAAGCATCCTCACCAGCGGGCAGTAAGCTGGCTCATAGTCACACACTCCTAGAGTACAGATACATGTAGAGGAGGGGGAGAGAGAGAGGGGGGGGGGGGGGGGGTGGGGAAGAGAGATTGTATAAGTATCTTATATGTGCATAATGCCGTCAAAATATTTAAATCTACAATGTCATTACCTGGACAGTTCAGGCTCCTCAAAAAGTTAAGATCAAAAGGGCATGGAACCACTTCCTTCGGTCGCTCTAAGATATTACAGTATCCATCCTCTAATATGGAGCCATTGTTTCGATCTCTGCACTCCACCGTTTGGACCAGTGTTCCTCCTCCTCCACAAGTAACTGAACACTCAGACTGGGAAATTTACGTGTATGTACGTGTGCACGTGCATACGTATGTGTGTGTGAAGATGTTTATATGCATAATAATAATAATATTATTATTATTATGTTATATGCTCTCCCCCCCTCTCTCTTTCTCTCTCTCCCTCCCTCTCTCCCTGTCCCTCCATAGGTGTAGGAACCATGGGGGCTCCGGGGGCTGGTGCCCCCCCCCCAAGTTTTCTGATAGTTACATAGCTAGGTTAATACTATGGAAGCCGAGAAGTGCAATTTACCGCACGACGCCCATTTCCGCATGCGGAGGGCCAGCTCCGCATGCGGACGTACGTTCTCCGCGTGCGGAGCCAGCTCCGCATGCGGAGACCCTGCTCCGCATGCGTGGGATGTCTTCTCCGCGTGCGGAGACCCTGCTCCGCATGCGGAGATACCTTCTCGGCGTGCGGAAACTCTGCTCCGCATGCGGAGGTAGCGTCTTGACGTGCGGAGTCCTCTTTTTCAAACCATCACAGCCTAGCCGTTTCATTACCCCACCAGTGTTAATAGTAGCGTCGATCTTGGCGTGGTTAACCTTCTTGAGAAGCCTCTTCAGCAGGGACTGTGGCTTCTACAAGACTGTGACTGCACGGCGTGCAGGGTGTGGCTAGCGAGACTAGGTCCGGCGACGATCGAGCCAGAGTGTGTCACAATTAGATAGTATACTAGTAAGTTGTAGCTATTGAACACTTAGTAACTACTGTCCATATTCTCTGGCTACTGGCTCTAAGACAGTCGTTCCATTCATGGGGTGGAGCCCAATTTCACAAAGCGACCACACCCAGTTTTATTGATCACGCCCATAATACATGTAGGGTGTGCATATTATTCAGCAGCTTTTGATGAACTATAGCTAGCAATTTTGAAGCTTGATAAAAACGCTATGCTAAAGCTTCAAAATCGCTAGCCCGTTCATTAGTAGCTGCTGAATAAATCACACCCAATAATATTAAGATGAGCGTGATCAAGAGTATATAAAGAGGGGGAGGGAGAGTATTGAACGCGTATATACTGCGCGTAACATCCGTTCGGAAGGTTCACGACCTTTGAAATGAGATTCACACCCTGTGGTCGCGATGAGGTTTACGGATTACGTAACACTCGAGCCACTCCTCAACGCCTAGTCAAGTCGAGCGCACGGCAGAGAACGAGGGATCCGTGTCGATATCTCAGACTTCATCGCGTTCTAGACTGTCACCGAGGCTGAACATGCTACGCCAACTGTTGTCCTCTGGTGGTGAAACTCCTAGGCTCAGACGATCGCCTCGAGTGGCGTCTAGGCGCCTCATGAGCACCGCCAGTTCCAGTCACGCGGAGAGTCCACCAGTTTTGGGGAAGCGGTTGGGAGCCTCGCTAACTCCCACGTCCGACAAGAGGCCGCGACAGAGTTTTGATATCAACGCAGCTACAGAATCTGTCGTCGTGAAGATGTCTGATGATCTCAACTTTACGTGGTATCGTGATGTTGCAAGTAGTTTAGTAGTTGTGGTGACCCCCAAGGTTATTCATTCCTGTGACCCTGTCGGAGAATTTCCACGCGTCAGGCTGGTACTAAGGAGCACTGGGAGTTATTGTATCCAGGTATGATTAGCTAGTAGAGAGGAGAAAGTGCGTGTGTCAGCTCTGTTCACAAAAAGACTTGCATGCAAATGAAAAGCATAGTGTGTGTGCGTGTGTGTGCGTGTGTGTGCGTGCGTGCGTGCACGCGTGTATGAGTGCACGAGTGCGTGTGTACGTCCTTGAGTGAGATGGTAGTTACAAACATAGGTACATGTACATGCCATAACATACATGCACGTAACAGGTTCTGTTGAAAGCTGTTGAAGAAGGTACTCTAATTACGTCACATGATTTCATTTCTCTGTGTGAAAGGCTCAGAGATCCCAAAATGAAATTTTGCCCGGGTATTACAGAGGAAGAGTACGATCAATATCGAGATGTTTTACGATACGATCAGAAAAGCGTACTGATCTCTGAGGAGCCTTTTAAGAGAATTTGTTCTGTACAGTGCAAACTGTGGTATCCCATTGCAAGGAGCTGCAGCAAAGCCCAAAAACGGTCATCAGAAGTAATGTGTGTCGAATGCGTTAAGTTGAGAGGATATCTCAAGAATTCTGCTGATCGCATAGCTGCTGTTTCCCCCGGGCAAAAAGTACAACATCAACAATCTTCATCGCATTATCCCCTGAAGTACTTGTCTCCAGCTAGCCAGAAAATCCGTGAAAATAACAGAAAAGCTGAGCAAGCCAAACAAAAAAGATTATTGCAGAAATATGTTCCAGAAGAAGTTGAACTTGACGATGATCAACATGATGAAATGTGCAGGATACATTCGGCAGTAGAAGATCATGCAAACGAAGATTTACAGCAAGTGTTAAGGGAAGTTCCAGACCAAACAACAAGAGATACGCTTATGCAAGCATGGGAGAATGACAGCCGAAGGAAATTTGCTGCAGATCAAGAGAAAAATGGTAATTTAGTCCATCAACACAGTTATTTTTAATTACAGTATACTGTAGATCTGGAAATTTTTGTTGTAAAAATATTTTCGTAGTCGATGGTGGCTACGAAAATTAATCTTACAAAAATTAGCATGCACTATTATATATTAACGCTAATGCGGTAAGGGGTCGTTCCTACGAAAAAATTTTTACACGAAAATTTATCATATGAAAGTTTCTTCACACGAAAATTTCCAGATCTACGGTAACTAGTTTCATTTTCACTCACAGAAGCTGGCAACAAAGGAAATCGTTGGAGTGCAGTCACAATTAGAATAGGTACGTCTAATACATGAGAGGTTTGATTGTATCATTTAAAACATTGAATGTGATTATGGTATAATAGCTCTAGCAGTTTACATCAGAAGCCCTGCAGCATATCGAGCTCTTCAAAGCTTTGGCCTCATACAGTTACCCTCCAAATCTACCATGCAGGCATATACAGGTATAATTGTATTATTGTATACCAAGCCATTAGGGGTTAATTACATGTATGTATATATGTATATGTAAGCTGAAAATACTCAAAATGGAGCAAATGCACTGCATGTGCACACCTTTATAATATTATAGTCATTACATTGCATTTATGTACACCAGGTGCATTTCTGACTGGCCCTGGAGCTTGTGAAGAAGCTATTGCCAAACAAGCAAGAATGTACACAGTCTACAAGGAAGACATGCGTATTCAGGGCAAACCTGAGCCAAAAGGAGATGGTGTCCTTATCTTCGACGAGGTGAAAGTGGTCGCGAGGTTAATGTGGAATTCGCGCAGCCAAAAGATTATTGGGCTGGCTATGAGCCCTGAGGAGATGGCTTCCTTACATGACATTTACTTCCACTCAGCCGCAACCGAAAGAACTCAACAAACGACCTACATAATGCAGTTCTTATGGCGTGATCTTACCTCTTCCTTTGATCTCGTTGGCCCATACTTTGATTCTGCTGGAAGTATGAAGAGCAAGTTTGTGCTGGCTTGCGTGTATGAAACCTTGAGAGTGCTTCACCTCTATGGATTTAAAGTGTCCGTCATCATGTGTGATGGTGCAAGCTCAAATCTTACAGCATTAAAGACAACCACCGGTGTTAGTGGAGCATACGAAGCCAAACAGGACAGGCACAAAATTCCATCTCCGTCTTTTGAAAATCCATATGATCCTCTAAATCGTATTTATTGGATGATCTGTCCCAGTCATCAGGTATGGTAAGGATTCATTGCATGATCATGTTTCACCATTATACTCCTACATATACATTTCAGCTGAAAAATATGATTAACGCTTTGTTTTCTTCGCAAGCACATGGAACCAAAGATTTTGAATGTAATGACGTTCAGTTCGGTTGGAAGGATATCAAGGTATGTACATATGCTCAATCATGTATGTTGTTAGCGCTGCGTGTTGTTGAAAACTTGTAATTATGAACCACGCGCTATATTTTTATTCTTTAGCTGATGTATGCGAGAGAGTGTGAAAGGATGCAGTCTGGCTTGGCAAGAACGGTACCTAAGTTAAGAGAAACACATATTATACGTGACTCTTGGACTAAGCTGAATGTGGCACCAGCTAAAATAATGCAGGTTTGCTAATTTAAACCTTGAAGATGTTGTACACCCTTTCATAAAGTGTTTATTTTGCATGTAGCAAGAGCAAGTGTTGTCCGAGTTGCGGTCTCATTCACAAGAATTGCACAGCGCGAAGAGTACAGTTTGTACACTAAAGTACTTGGAAGCTTGTAACAACTTGTTCGAAAAAGGATTTCTCAGCTCCAAGCAAGTGTCAAACACCAATAGGGAAGTCATCTGTAACATAGAGAAAGGATTTGGATTTTTTACAAATTGGCTTGATGGAATTATTGAAAAATGTAAGTATATACAGTATGTTACAGGTGACCGTGTATTATAAAAGGCAATGGTGTGCTTTTATTAGATCCACAGTTCAACAGCACTTCTCCAAAACAAAGGAAATTTCTATCATGGCAAAGTATGTATCATAATATACACCATGCACTAACACTAACTAGTTCCCACACAAACCTCACACTGGGGTTTATACTTTCTAAGATTACATAATAATTACACAGAAACCTAATTGAACTTTGGTTGCTATGCAACCAAAGTTAATTAGTATGTACATACATGCATACCACGGTGACTCTGCACAATGTTGCTATCTAAGATTTTACTGACAATCTTCCCTTGCAGCATGGGACCTGTTACGTATTGATGTGCAAGGATTCACAGAATTTTGTGATGCCTTTCATAAAAAGCACTCAGGATATTTCGTGTGTCCGATCAGGCTAACAGGAAGTGCAGTCGAGAGCCTTTTTGCACAATACAAATACACCACTGGCGGTAAATTGGATGCAGCGAACTACAGTGTTGCAAGAGCAGCATTTCTGACCAAGCAAGCAATTGTCAACCATCACAGTGGCAAAGGCTACCGCGACATGCCCCTTAGTATTCATCCCATCCCTCTCGAGAAGAAAAAGTACGGAAAAAGAAAAACAACCAGTGATAACAGTTAATATGAATTTTATTGAGTACTCTTTAAGTTTACATGCAGTGATAACAGTGTGTCACGTAGGTTTTGTCCAGAGAGTGTGGCCTTTCCAGTACTCGTAGCCATCAGCTGTTTTTGTGTATCTAAAAATTCATTTATTCTTGTATTGCACAATTTTCTAGCAAATTCTTTGTATACAGTGTCCACTGCCTTTGTTTGCACATCTGCATCCTTGGATATTCTATGTATGCCCTCATTAAACAATGTCCGTAATTCTAGGTTGCATACAAGTAGGTTAGTTGTGACACTTGCCAGCTCAGGTCCATACCTTTTGAACATGTCCTCATTGGTATTCTCCTGAACTCTCATGTCTAACTCTTTTAAGAAAGGTAAAAATTCTTTGTCTGGAAAATACATTCCACCTTCATCTCTCTGTTTTAGCGTGTGTGGCAGTGAAGATTTGTCCCTCATTCTTATCCAATCAAGAACCTGTAATTCACTTGAAATTTGTTCCTTCTTTGCTGATGAACATTTCGATTTCATAGCTTTGTATCTTGTTTTGTACATACTAGCAAGGTTACCCCCACCAAATCTCAAATATACGTCTTCACCCTCCTCACTAGCTGTACAGGTTGGACTGTTATCATCTTCTACTGACAAGCTTCGCACCATTCTAAGCATGTCTTTATAAACAGCTGAACATATGGATACAATGACGGGATTAGCTACGTCTTTAGCAAACGATGATGTAAGACTCAGCCATACTTGTACATGCGCACAAAGACAGCAGTCTGCCGATGGTGGGTGAGCTAAAAGAAACTGGGAGCACAGTTTGTGCCACTTAACCTGAAAGGTCGAAAATTTCTCTCTCCCCCTGTCACATTCCAAGTATAAATCTGCAAAAGTATTTTTGAGGCCCTCACAAATCAATATCAATTCATCCCAGCTAGAGTCAATCAGATGAATCAATAGTTCACTTCTTTCTGAAAATTCAAATAAGTGTAGCTCCATAGAGAGAATTTGCACCACAGCAAGTAACTGTTCATGGCTGTCTACTCCTCTTAGTTTACTTGTAATGCTCAATTTATCTTTTTTGAGCAGCCTCCTGCAGCTTGACTTAGGCTTAGATGCTTTACTGGAGGCAATAGCTTGAGTATGCTCCCCATCCACAGCATCAGGCTCTTCATCATACACATCAAAGTTGAACAAGTCATCCATAGTAGCACACAAAGTCACACTTGTGGCCTATCTTTGTTTATATTGCTACAATGTACAGCAGCCAGAAAAAAAGCGCTCCACTAATAACACTTAGTGCGTGCGCGTGGTTTGTATGGCAGCTACATGTGGTTGGTGTGTTCCGTAATCCGTAAACCTCATCTCGACCACAGGGTGTGAATCTCATTTCAAAGGTCGTGAACCTTCCGAACGGATGTTACGCGCTGTATATACGCGGTTCAATACTCTCCCTCCCCCTCTTTATATACTCTTGGCGTGATCAATAAAACGGGGTGTGGTCGCTTTATGAAATTGGGCTCCACCCCACGAATGGTATAGAGTCAGTAGCCAGGAATATGGACGGCATACATACTAGGTGTTCAATCCTAGTAGCTACAACTTACTATAGTATACGATCTAATTGTGGCGCACTCCGGCTCTCGGTTTTGACCGTCGCCGGATCTATTATAGTCTCGCTAGCCACACCCTTAACTTAAAGCTTCACGCGGGGCCTTTGCTCAGTCACAGCCTTGTAGAAGTCACAGTGCCTGCTGAAGAGGCTTCTCAAGAGGTTAACCACGCCAAGATCGACGCTACTATTAACACTAGTGGCGTAATGAAACGGCTAGGCTGTGATAGTTTGGAAAAAATGTCTCCGCACGTCAAGACGCTACCTCCGCATGCGGAGCAGGGTCATTAGTAGCTGCGGAGCTGGCTCTCGATCCGCATGCGAAGAACGTTTGCCCGCATGCGGAGCTGGCTCTCTGCACGCGGAGAACGTACGTCCGCATGCGGAGCTGGCATCCGCATGCGGAAATGAGCGTCGTGCGGGAAATTGCACTTCTCGGCTTCCACACAATACTGATCATATTATAATACTGCTGTTGCCTATAGATCTGTTATATAGAACCCTCCTTTACCAAATCATCTTCCTACGCCTCTGCCCTCTCTCTCTCTCTCTCTCTCTCTCTCTCTCCCTCTCCCTCTTCCTCGATCAACCTCAAATTCACTCACTCACAAGCAGTTAGCTACATAATATCTTATAAAGATTAATAATTAAAGGAACCAATGTGTGCACTAACCTGGTCTCTTCCTACCACCCAGTCACCGAAATCGCATATAAATCCTTGGCAGTTTCGCACGGTGTGAGGCCTACGAAGACCTAGGGCCTCACACTCAGAGTCGTTGACGGTTGTACCGGGCCATCCGTAGTCGTTCAACAGAAACTCTTCACACACAATCTCCCTTGTTTGACAGCCTCGCATTGGACCCGCTGTAGGACACTGTTGTAATAATTACAAACATGAATAAATCATCTGCATTGTTTGAATATCACACTTGTAATCCCACCCACTGTGACCCCCAATCGTAGCTATACCATAATATTATTATAAAACCCAAAAAATTTCGCTTGATACTAAACCTTTTTGCATTAGAGAAATATTTCAGTGAAATGATTAATAATATTACGGTAGTCATATCTTTTATGTAATCATCAACACAGGATATAAAATAAAAGAAACTCTCACATTGAAATTTTCACCAACGAGAGCAATTAAGCCACGAAATTGGTGAAATTCATTGATAGCTATTCTATATGTACATGCAGTACCAAGAGCTTATAGACCCCAAAGGGGGAGAGGGCATGTAACTGCCATACATGATAGTGTACCCAGCAAAATTCAAGTCAGACAGTGGTTTGTAACTAATTATAGTAACAGCCGCAGTCTGGACTGCATTAGTGCTATAGACTGATAATGTGGATTTTACTATTTTTAGCCTATGGATTTGAATTTTGCCAGGTGCCAGTTACATGCCCTCTCCCCCTTTGGGGTCTATAATCCCTTGACAGTACGTACTTACCGGATTCCACACTAGGGGTCTCCATCGAAGGGGGCATGGAATCCTATCATCGCAGGATGTAGTTTCCAAAGGCCTGGTTGCATTCGAGCAAAGGTCATCAGCCACGTCCATGAATATTGTCTCGTTGTTTGGTCCAAGAATCAGCTCAAACGTAGTCTCGTTGTGAACGGCCTGGACGCATGTGACTGATCGCGTTCGCACACCACCAGTACCACATGTCACGGAACACTGAGTTACACAAGTGTGGGATGGAGAGAGGTGAGGATATGGGAAAGGTGTGTGTGAGGAAAGAAAGAGAGGGAGAGTGTGTGGGGAGGGGCGGGGGGGGGGGGGGGGGGAGAGACGTAAGTGAAATGTGACTGTAACGGATAGACCTCTAAACTGCCAAAACGTTTACACTACTAATATTGCATGAAAAATTAATTATAAAAATTAATCATTAATGATTATTAAATTTTAACGATCAGAATGTTATCTCTCAATAATGGTATTAAAGTTAATGTTAATGGCATTAATGTCCTCCTGGTTTGTGTAACAAGACCCATAAGTATGGATCCCAACTTGAGAACTCAGTCACTGATAAACAATATACTTACCATAGTGTCCCGGATAAGCGCCAAGATTATCATTATACTAGGATTATAGTTGTCCGTGTGTGTGTGTGTACGAGCGGGAGGTGACCGGAAGCGATTCGACCTGAGCTAAAACGTTTTATTTCTAGGCATCACTGGACTTGGGACGATACAGCAGACAGCCCAGTGACACGGCTGGCTATGGCCCCAGCGGCGACCAAAGTGAGCTGCTTAAAAAAACGCCAGGGCAAAATTAGATTGAACTGTACCACTTACCATGGCGGCTTGGAAAATGCAAAGGGGTGACATTCAGGAGTCAATGTTGCCCATAGGTGCTTTCCAGAAGGGGGCGATTCTATTCTAAGCATCTTCTCTTGGGAGTCCTTGCGAGCGAAGCTGCAAGACAACTAACGAATTTCTTGAGCTAGCTGATTGACTAAGTCACATGATCAGGCAGGATGTGCACGCGCGCTAGCTTGCTCACAATCACACGTACGTATAAATACGTAGGTAAAGGTCGTTGGCACATGCACAATAATATGCGGCACAGAGATAAAGGAGTGAGCGAGCGAAGTGAGCTCACTCCTTGTACTCTATAATATTATACTCTTATAAGTGCCCATGGGCACGTAAAACATAACTCACAATTTTGGCCTACATGGGCGCTTACCTGAGATATAATAATACAAATTGCTTACGTTTGTATAGAAGCTGCTACAATGACCCCTTGAAATGCAGCACATGGGCACTTGCCCGGGACACTAGCTACGGTATATGGTACAAGACTAACAATAATATTATTATGCACATACCTCTCCGAAGGCACTACTAATGTTCCAGAGAGGGCAAGGGGGATTATTACTGCAAGTCATGAACATTGAAGGTCGATACAGTCCAGCATCTACACAGAAGCTGTCGTCAACGGTCATGGTAACTACCATATCGCCGGTAGTCGTAACCTCTTCGCAGGTTACGTTTCTCATGGTGGAGCCAGTGCCGCATGTCACAGAACAGTCCGATTCAGGTCCAGTGGCATACTGGTAGGTGATTACTGGGCTGCGATTGATGGTGGAGAAGGGTGAAACAGATAGGTTACTCATACACCATAATATTAAATTTAGCAAAAATTAATGTTTCGTTCGATTATTAATCTCACAATGGAACATATTAATAATTTCAGTGAATTGTGGTACTAAGCATTCAGATTGCCAATATAGATTTCACTGAAAGTGCTAGACTGATCAGATCTAGCCAGCTCAGGCTAGTCAGCGTGGTGATATTCATTATAAATGATCAAAGTATATTAAGCTACTTAAAATGACCACATCAAAGAACTCAGAGTGGTGCAGCACCACTCTATCTCTCATTAGCTGGAAACCTGAGACTAGACTGAATACTCACTGAACTAACTAACTTATTTCTGTAACTATAGAAATTATTTACAACACCACTGGATGTGTACAGTTAATTTTGAGTGTGAGTGTCTGCTAACTTATAATAATTATTATTCCAGCCTCACATACCAAGGTGCTCTTTCAAATCCACACAGTATTGGACTGAGAGGGAACAAATCCATCAGCACACTACTACTATTGTACTCTATTGCGTCACCACCCATGTTCATGTCGGTAAATTGTAAACAGGATGTGAATATCCTCGGTGCAATACCTACATTGAATAAAATTAATTGATTGTGACCTGCTATAAGAACAGGGACCACTTGGGGAAGATGGTAGTATGAATTGACAATGTTTAGCTTGAGAATAATTGCATCAGTGTATGAATACCAACATACGTATGGAAAAAAATAATTTCAATTTTGAAAAACACGCACTTTTCTAGTAAAGGTCGTCAATCGCTCCATATATTACCGTATCCTCCCGAAAATAAGCCCCCTTCGAAAATAAGCCCCCTCTCCTCTTTGACCCTCAAGTTCTTGCACAGGTATGTTTGCCTCAATTATAAACCCCTCTCCCACCAAGTAGACTGCACACGTACACGCATGCACGAGCGCGTACGTACGTATGTAACCCCGCCCTTCAATTGACTACGAGTACAAAGAGGAATCTTTGTATATGGTGGTGGTGTTTAGAAAAGCCTGTTTTGAAGTCATTCTGTTATGATGGCACTTCTAGCTTGGCGAAGACACTTATGAGCCGGTCAAGATGCTTTTGCTTTCCTCTGTAGACGTACACACACGGAACAAGTCCTTTCCCCACCCGCCGATCGTCGTCTGTTGCCGTCTACTTGACAGGTCATCTCACTGCCGCTCTTTTGGAGAAAAAAAAAACAGCAAACTCTGGATATTTCCCGCGATACATGACCAACGATGGTGTCATCCTTCCACACAGCGACTGCAAATGGGAGCCAAAGGGGGGGCTTATATTCGAGGGAAAGTGCACATTCGAAAATAAGCCCCCTCCCCAGTCTAGGTCATGTCTACTGCTGAAAAAGCGGGGGACTTATTTTCGGGAGGATACGGTATATACATTATGAGATTCGTAAATGCTAATTTCTTACGTTAGATTGGATCATACGTTGTATTCGATTAACTATGGTAATATTGCTGGATAGACGTATACAGCTTGTACATTACTCCCTATATATAAAACGCTACATGTACTACAAAAAAAAAGGCCCAAATACCAAATGGTCCCTTTCTCAGAGCTGGTCACAATTATTGATTATGAACATGTTTAATTTTCACTCATCATTGAGAATTAGTGATGATGATAATAATATTATCTCATTTACTGAGGCTTGCTCTAAATTTAGTCTAACCTGCAAAATCTGAAAATCTTTGTCTATAGAGTAGTGCTTACCTAGTCCACATGTTCCTGAGCAGTCCCCTTGACCTATTGTCTCTTCACACTCAAAGTCTGTAAGGCGTGTGCATGTGTGTGAATAACGTTACTATAATAATAATATTATTATTGATTGATTACTACCGTATTTCTTCTAAAAATTCGGCCCTTCTAATTATTCGGCACCCTTTACCGAATGATTGAATATAGTCTCTAATTTTTCGGCAAAGGTCGTCATGCGTATATGCTATAAATGGGAATGGAAGGCGCACGCAGACAGAATGATGAATATTAACCTCTAAATATTCGGCGAAGCTAAAGCAGTATTATTATTTTTATGCCGAATTTTTAGAAGAAATACGGTATATTAGTTCATGATTTACTTCATTGCAAGCATTCCGTATATTATTATAAATGTAGCAGCTATCAACTTCAATGCTGTAATTTTTGTATCTACATGTAATACCAAATCATAATACGCGGTGCAGCAGCGTGTAGCAGCCATTAAATTTTAGTCTTGATTGTGCCGCAAATAATGCAGCTATCAGGAATATACTGGTATCAAAGGGTAATTAGGGGGAGCAAAAACAAGGAGTAAGGCACAATCGAGGTTTCTCGGCTGTAGGTAGTAAGTCGGGCAGAGTATTCTTTGTATAGCTGCCGGTTTATGAAATTTCACAGTTATATAATATCATTCCTATGCCTATGCTGAACTGTCTGTTGATAGGCTGATAATATATCTGTGCTCTCTGGCCTACAGACAGTCATGTAAATGGTTGCCTCCCCCTCCCCCCCTCCCCCCGGGGTTTCCTCTATGATTAAATTGGACATACATTGTGTACAGATGTCCACTCCACCAACAGCAACTCCACCCAGATTCATGGCTTCACAAATGAATCTGCGGCACCTGGCCATGGGTATAGCCGGATCTGGTTGTAAGGAGATGCTCAACACACTGCGTCCCTCTCGAGGCTCAGTGATCACCACGTCGTCACGTAGGGTGTCGTTAATCAACATTCGGTCCGCTGAACCAAGATCTGTGCTTTGTGTCGTACCAGCCACACTCTGATCCAACTCGTACCACATGATGTCTGATTTAGGGCGACCTTCTCCTTTGCATCCAATGTGCAGTGTACGGGCAATAATCGGACTCTCATTATCTCTAATTGCACTGCCAGCCACACCTTCTATTGTAAATGTCCTAAAGTTGATATCCAGCATATTCGAACTGTCTCCGGCCCTTATCGTGACGAGTCTGTCACTGCTATTGCGCCGAAAGGAGAGAGGTGGAAGGAATCCAGTGACAATGGCTGGAGCCTCTGTAGTGGGGAAATGTCAATGCAACTGTCATGCATGCAGCTTATAGTGGCCCAAACAAAAGATACCATAAATCGCGAATATTTCATTGTTAGAATATTTTCGGACAGCCTGGCTTGGTACGAAAATTAAACGTGTGAAAATACATAATGCGGTACAGGATCGTTTGTCTGAAAATTATTCTTGCACAAACTATTTTAGACACGAAATATTTGCAATTTACGGTAATAAACTTTACATTTTCAGAAACCTGTACTTCAGAGCTTTAGAACTTAATAAATATTAATAGGAGGCGAGCCACATTCAGGTTAATTATTGTAAGGATTTACTCTTATAATTTTATCTACTGACTCACCAGGGGGTAGAATATTGACAGTAGTCTCTCTTCTAACGCTACCAGCAATGTTTGAAGCAATACATCTAAACACACCGGTATTATTGAAGGCATTTATATTGTCATCTGCCATAATGTCCTGGATGGTCAGTAGAGCTGAGTTACCAATCATTGTGATCATTGCGTTATCGCCGTCCATAATAGTTTCATATTCAAATCTATTGCTAGTCATGTTGAAGAATCTGCGTTCAAACCGAATTGTAGCTGGAGGATTAGCAGCTGGCACCGAGCAAGTTAGCATAATGTCAGCACCTTCATACACTTCGATATTTTGAGGGAATCCACCCATCACTGTGCGGAATTTCGATCTGAAGTTCCTTGGTGTGCTACTAATGAATGGTGGTCGAAATGTGCCCGTAACACTGTTGATTCGCTGTCTAAGTAGCCCCACTGTCGTTGGATCTGAAGTATAGAAAGCTGTATTGCCTTCAACCCAGAATATTCCAGGTCCAGCGAATGTTATATTTTCAGTTGCATTGAACGTTGTAGCCATAAATCCATCCCAGAAAACTAAACTTGAGATTCCACCAATGGGTCCACGAATGGCGGGGTCAAATGTTATGCTGCCACCTGCGTAGGTTATGAAACCATTTCGATCGATGGATCTTGTCTCAGTGATACCAGGACGCAGCGAGCTGATGAATTCACCTTCAGAGGTAGTCAGTGTTATCGTACGAGTGGTTGAATTGTAGACTGGGTTGGAGGGATTCAGCTGGGAGTATATACCTCCAACTCTTGCGTTAAATTCAGTATCGGCTATGTATATTGAACTACTGCCATCGGCTGAGGTATAGTACGTTCCACCTCTTGGTAAGCGGGTGGGGGATTGACCATTGTATGTGAAAATGCTGTTGCCACCAACTACGGTCAACATTGGGGAAGAAACCGATTGAATGTTGCTCATCATCAAATGAATACCATTATCGTTTGTTAATATACGACTGATTCCATCATTGATGGTATCAGATTCTGCCACAAAGGCTCCATTATCTCCAAAATAGATGAATCCGTTCATAAAGGGGAAGGTGCGATCCATGCCAGGGTCATGTTGGGTTACCTGATCTCCAACTAAGTCCCAAAGAGAATTTCCAGCAGCCATGTCAAATAAAAACGATCCTGGATTGCTGGGATCAGGCACTCGTATGCGATTATCAGTGGCAGTGTAAAATGCTCGAGTATTGCTGGGCACATCAAATACATTTACGAGGCTAATTTGGTCACCGAAATAGATACCGGCTTGATCAGGTCCCGCGGTCAATGCACTCGCTCCATTCAAAGTGAACAAGTTTTGTCCTTGACTCTGAATAGAGACAGCTCCAGAACGGCCATCCCTCACAAGATTGAGAGGAGGCTGGGGTAGACCTCCCACAAAGTTGGTGATTAACGACTGAATATTAGGATTCCCGGTATAGAATGCACGCTGACGAGCATTCGGATCACCTCGACCTGCTACGTCAATATATAGTCGCCCAGGCCCACTGAAAATCATAGTAAAATTGTCCTCGTCAATAAGGTACTCGACTCCTTGTGCATTTATGGTCAGAGGTGAAATTTCTGGGAACATTCGTATTGGCATACCGCTACTGTCAATGATCTCAACAGCCATTCCCTTGTACGAGAGAAATTGTCCAGGTCCAACGTCTACGATAGTAGCACCGGGTGATACTTGGACTACTTCCACTCCATCTCCTACTGTACCTTGAACCCTGGCACGGAGGGTAGCAACACCGAACGGGGTGGAAGAGATGGAATATCCCGCTGTCGTGACAGATGGAGTGATACCTGCTGTTTGCTGAGCCGCGCTTATTTGCTGCCCGATAAGTGTGTTTCGAGAAGGATACAAAAACACTTCATTGTCGCCCATGTTGAAAAGAAGAGTAGCTCCTGCTCCCTCTGGTATATTGAATGTCATTGGAGCTGTCGTTGATCTCGTAACCTGATGTTGTAAGAAAGCACTAACCATCGGTGTTGATCCTGTGTCAAACCTTTGTAGCAATTGCGATCCTGAAAATACGGACACGGCAGTACCTTCCATGCTAACAGAGGTGGCATCTGGAAAGCTGAAACTCTGCGCTCCATTTAGCATCACAAGACGTTCACCCACCGTACCTGGAGGGAACTGGCCAGCAAGAATTTCAGCAGTTGAATCGGTAACTCGGAAGTCGAGTTGCATTCTAACAAGGTCCATGACTATTTGACCATTCACGCTATCAATATTGGAAAAGAAGGCAACATTCTGCCCCCCTTCTTTTCCGACCCTGAGTATTCCAGGGCCTGGCTGGCTTCTAGGAAGGAGATTAGCCGCATTATACGTGACGAGCTCCGAACCTATAACTCCTGCACGTGAAACAGGCAACAACGTCGAAAATCTTGCAATATCTTGAAACAACATAGATTGACCACCAGTACCACCGGTCAGTAAAAGATCAGTATTCATTGCTCCTAGAGGCCTCCGCTGAAAAATTGATTGTGTATCGGAGAGAAGGAACGTCATTGCACCAGTAAGCTCTATGATGTCTTCAGATGGTGCAGCAAACCCGTCTGGGGGAGTATCAATGTTTAGTACGAGATTCATCACGCCAGCAGTGTCTCGAGCTGTCACAAAGGTCTCAACTGGAGTTGGAGGTCTGATTATAGGAGGTAGGTTGGGGATCTCATTTATGATTTGAGAGTTTAAACCTTCAGCCCTCGAGAAAAGGGCACTGGTTCCCTGTACAAAGAGTGTTCCAGGTCCATTCGTATCAGGAATACCAGTTTGCACCACATCACCATTTTCCTCCAAAAACGTGAATGTCTGGATATTTGAAAAAGTAGTCCCAGTCACCATATCACTGTTGGTTCTGACTACAGATCTACCCGCTTCATTGTAGCGGACAGTTTCATTAGCATCAATTGAAATAGTCTGTAGAGCTGGCTCATTCAAGACCACACCTGTGTTAACACCTTGCACATTCAATGTGAATCGCTGTTGAGCATCGGATGTAAATGAAGCACGGATTGATTGTCGCTTAACCTGTGTAACATGAAATTTAATTGTTGGTAATAGTTGGTCATAATATTATCCTCCAAGTTTACTGAATCAGACAAATATTTATTAATATCGAAATCTGAGCATTTTTGTCCATAATAATTCTTGCATAAGCAATGGGCATACGGATAGCAAAAATAATGCTAATATGTATGCCCTAACTATTTACAAATTACTAACTAATTACAAAATACAAGTGTAAATATTTTAATTTTAATTAGATGCCTACGTGGTAGCGATTTACTTTTCTGCTGCTGCAATTATGAGGTAACTACTGTAAATTCACATCAAGTTCGATAAATTTGTACAGGTAAATTATTTCTTAGCGCAAAACAATTAAAAATTTCGCTAAAATTTATAGCTGCTCTCCAATAATAATATTATGGCCAATAAGTTGCGTCCACTTGACTTTGACTGATTCCCAGTTTCACATGGGTGACTTTGAAAATACACCAGTTGGTAATTAGTGCTACATAACACGAGTCTCTCACTCAGTAAATTAATTATCATTAATTAGAGACATGCACATGCACGTGAATGCAGGAATTTCCTTGCTCGTCGTGCACAAACCAGTTGGCTAATGATGCTATTATGCTTAGATAGTAGACATGTACAGGGATTTAGTGTTGTACCATACTCCAAAATGTAGGCTGCATGCACATGCGCCAGGTGCCAGGCATCCGGGATGGGTGGGGCTGGCTTTGTGCTTCAGAACATGCCAAAGTACGAGGCCGAGGCTAGGGTGCATAAGACAAATTTGCATCAATACGAGTGAGACGATGCTTAAATCCTTGCATTCTGTAGATCTGTTTAGCCGTCTCTGGCGAAGCGCTAGTAAAAGGCATTGTGTCACGATATAATATGCTACTGTTAATTTTTAGATCTAGATATGATAAATCACAAAACAGTCACATGCTCCTCTTGGACTCCAGAATGCCATCGAAATGACGATAATTGACTGTTACAGTATTGAAAGTATACGGTGTGCCGATAATACATACCGACTGTTGATAACTGGCATTCGCAATAATTGCCATTGCAGACATATTTTTATCGGCAGCCCCATGAGACTTTAGGTACTTGTAGCCGTGGCACTCCACTACTGTCTCAGTTGTCTAGATCCACCACGTGCAAGGTAGTATACCAAGAGTAGATTTAGCGTAAAGTACCAATTATTGACATATGGTTTTCTCCAGCATGTGCTTTTGCTTAGGAATATCGCCTGAACTTCGAATTTGGACCAAAGGTAGGGCGTCGAAGGGAGATGCACAATTTTTCAAATGGGGTACATAGCTACACTTACTTAGGCAAGACAAAGTGTTGCACATGCAGCTTTGTACACTTGGTAGCAGGTTAGGAATCTGATCAACAATTGAAGGGGTCAGTGGAAAAAGGGGATAAGTCATGTTTTTGATAAAATGGAGTTTTGCATGCTGCTACTAAGGTCAACTCATCTACTATTCGTACGCAATGTTTTAAGCACGCACACGCAATCGTTTTTGGTGATCCGCAATAATTATTTGAACGCAAACATGCGCAAGGGGTAAAGCAATCGGTTTGTCCGTCTGTTGTTGTTGTCGGCACGAAAATCGCCAGATCTCGAGTTCTAGGCGTCTGTGCGTGCTGTAAGCACAACCAATCGGTAGATATCGGTGAAAAACTGGTTTGTACGGGCTTCGAATTTCTCAACAAGGCTTACTAGTACTACAAATCGTGCTTTTTCTGTTCAAAATGCCTGTGGTTTATCGACCACACCCACTCTTTTAGCATGCTAATGCAACTGCGCATGCTCAAGCTCAGTGTTGGAAAGGGTCGTCAGGCCAGAAAACAGCTATACCGCAGAGTGTTGCAGTACTACGCTACAGTGGCTACAGAGCGCGCGGGGTATGTGCTCTACAGAGCTCTAGTTATTTGAACGCAAACTTTTCAAACCGCGTAATTTTTACCCGCAGTGCGTTTATGCAAGTGACGACCATTTCCAAATATTCGAAAACTGATTGAAAATCCTATTACTTACAACACTAGAATACTGTGTGTGCAATGCTCTGTGTCTAAAACAGTTTTTAAAAAGTTTTATTGCTCCAAAACAGAGATACAGGCAACAATGTATGTCCATACTTAAATGCCTGTTTTCTCAAAAGTACTAAAATATGACTTATCCCCTTTTTCCACTGACCCCTTCAATTGAAAAACTGCAAAGGCTGGCCTATGATGCTCTGGTGGCCGAGAGTGAGATTTTAGAAATTTGTGAAACCACGCAAGTGCAACCAGGACCCCCCCTCGCTTCGCTCGGAATTATTAAATTTTTGCGGTCTTAATTAAATTTGATTAGTATTAAACAGCATGCGGATACGTAGCTTACCCTTTCCTCCGTCTCTCCAGCTTCTGCAGCAGCATTCATGACAACATCGTACTCATTGCAGCAAACTTCGGCGACCAGAATCTGCACGAAAAATAATAATTATTATTATTATCATACGCTATTCCAAAAGTACCGCAACTCTAAAATATCGCATGCACTGATAAATATAGCATGCATATGCACAAACGATCTGGCGTCGTTTGCATTCGCGTGCATACATATTATTTACGAAAACGAACGACTACTTACAGCCAATGTCAAGGCTAGCAGACAGCAACTGACACGTCGGAGCGGCGACATCTTGGGAAGCTCAGACTCGCGGATCCGCAGAAGCTCGAAAGCAAACCTGTGACACTGGTAGAGGCACGAACTCTCGCTGGGAAAGTTCGTTAGCAGGCTAGCTAGCTAGCTAGGCGATTCAACAAAAAGAGAATCGCGCAGTGGGCAGGCGCCGCGCGCGGGGACCGGCTGCCGAGGCCACGCCCACCCGTGTCCTCTATAGTGCTTCATTGTTTGGACACAAAAGGCGGTAAAAGAAAGATTTTTACGCGCTGAAGTACACGGCGTAGCGCCCCCGTGCATGGCCATGTTTAGCACATAATAATTATTATTATAATTATAGCTATTATAGTCAACTGTAGGTGCCCTCTGAGTCATGATCAGTGCATAGCTAGATAGTGCCAATCGTTTGATGCCATGCTATATAGAGTTGAATTTTGTCCAGTATCAGAGTGGGTTCACTCTGATTTTGCCACTACTGAGCTATCTCATCATTAAAGACTGCTATTAATAAACACTAACTTTTTGATTGTATGCCCGTAATAGCTATTAGCTAATTCATGTAACTGGGTGCCCTCATACTAGACCACAATATCATGTGACAATAATTATAGGACCTGGTGCATTTCTTGAGCATTGTTAGGGATTTTTGGGGGCATTTGAGAATAGCTTATAGGAAGAAATTAGCATAATTTACCTACCCCTAATGATAATCTGAATCATCATAAAATTTAATACTGAACAAATGTCAGGAACCATGCATGCATGCTTATTATTATGGCGCATGATGATGATATTATTTTATTATAAATTCAGCACTGATATGCATTTCAAGTTTGTGGAATTCGAACATGATTGTGTGTATACCTCCTCTGACTACTCTAGTCTATATAAGGTTCACTAATTCAGTAACTATAATATTCTATAGCTACTTGATACTAGCCACTAAATAAGTTCGATTCTTTAATTTGTCTCTTTGATCCATTTCTGAGCATCCGGGTCATGTGCAGCTACACTGGTGTGAGACTTATAAACTGTTCTCTGGGTAGTTCTTGCTCCCTCAGCTCTCCATCTGAATTTCAAAGACTTAGTGCATGTACAATAATGCTAAGCTGTCATATTCAGCAAGGATAGAATATGTAGCTATTTGATCAATATCATAGCCTCATCATCAGGATCATTCGGATTTCCTATTTTAATACTTCATGCTATAGAAATATAAAGTTACTATATTAAAATATTGGGAGGCTATTCGATTAATAATAATAATTGGTTCAAATACATGTAATTAATGCAGCGTAAAAATTTTATCGTACCCATTTCCATGATTTTTTCAACTTCAGCAAGGATCTGTTCCTCCAAGATCAGTTTTTCCAATTCTATATCTAGTGTCACATGATATGCAAAGTTAACATAAACATTGACTATCCTTATAGTATTACCCATGCATAATTACAACGATCATAGAGCATAATTATTAAATTTATCATAACTTGAAAAGGACAAAACAGTAAGTTTAGTTACCTTTATTATCCATTGATGATGCCATTTGCATTTGCATTTGGAGATTATTTGCTACAAAATTATACACAGTAAGAGAAAGGTTATAGGTACTGTAGCTGTAGCTATATATACACCAGTTCATTTAGAAACAACAATCTCAGGAAAGGTGATGAACTATATAAATAAATGTGTAACTCTTCATCCCTCCCTACCATGAATGCAGCTAGCTACAGTTAGCTATAATATTCTAATTATATGTAGCTATAGCTATAATAGTATGTCTAATAATAACTGGAAAGGGTTATGAAATTCAAAATGCATTCATACACACATCTTCATGGTTAAGCATAATAGTTACTGTATTATCAAGAGTGAATAAGAGAGTGTCTGAACGGTACTTGACCAAAATTACAGAATCAATGTCAGAAGCACCACACAACCAATAACTATCTACAAGCTTACCTCCGCATTGAGGAAACTGCTTATTTTTGCAATCATCTGAAGGTGACTCTGTAAACATGCATTTACTGCAGAAGGAGTCCAAGTTGGTCACATCTTCCGATTTTAAGGTATCCAGAATACGCTTGGCTACATGTAAGTGGAATTTAGAGAAAGATAATTATATTATACTGGTGCATTAAATTTAATTTGCCAAAACCCTGCCCCCCATTTACCAGCCATTGCCACTGTACACCTAAAGCTCCCACATTTGTGTAGCTAATTACATTGAGCTCATGCACATTAATTTTTATTGCATACTTAGTCTACAAGATTATAGTATTGTTAATTTGGACAAAAGCTCACCTTGATCCGAACATAGTGCAGCTGTATCCCTCATTCTCTCAACAATTCTCTTTGCAAAGCTGACAACATTCAATAGGTTTTCCTCGTAAACAACATCATCATCACTAGACGCTAGTTCCTTCAGGTTTTCTATGCTTATATCCTTACTACTCCCAATTCCGGCGGCAATGAGATCAACAGTGACACCCTTGAGTCTGTTGATATAAGTCGTCACTGTTTGTTGAGGTTTCCCATCTGTCAGAATGATGACTGTGGCAGGCCGGTTTGCGCTGTTAGCTTTAATGTCATTGTATGCTAGCTTTAAAGCAGAATAAGGCTTGGTGGTCTTGGCGCCAACTTGAGGGTAATGCAGTTTGTCAGTGTCATAATTGAGCTCTTGTTGTTGTTTCTTTGCCACGTAATTGTACTCGTAAACGACCCTTGGTATGTTAATTTTCACAGCAGTGTTGCAACTATCGCTCAGCTTAAACAGATGGGTTGCACTGAATGTTTTTGTAGCGCTGAATTCGTTTGCAAAAAGAATTGTAGAAACTCGTGCACCTTCTGATCCTCCGCTTGGGTTAATAGCAGCTTCAATCAGTTGAATCACATAACTGAATGTGCAAAAGATGCTCGAACCAATACTCTGAGTTGTGTCAAGAACAAAGTAGATGTCTCGCTTTGGTACGCACACTGTATACACACAAGAAAAATTATGATCATACAAAGCCATGGTATAATATTATGATCAATATCACTGTGATAGCGCATTCAATTTTAACTACTCAACGATTAGGCTCCCAATTATTTATAGTAACACAATACCATAGTATTTATTGTACGTACGTGAAAATTTAATTTCGCCCATGCGGTAAAGGTCGCCATAGTAATAATATCACAGACAAAAAATTCACGTGATAAAATTAATTTCTACGTACACGATATTCATGATGATAGTGCGCAGAGCGTTTTTCCCACCTAGCTGGTATGTTTATACCTACCACATGGAAGTTCTTCATCTACTGGATTACAACAACTTCGAACATCAACATCAGAGTCAAAATAGACACAGTGTCCTGTAAATAAGTTAAGCATGTGTATCAATAAAACATGATTATAGATACATGTGTGGCCGATCTTCATTTCTGCGATTTGATAAGGGTGTCAAAATTAATAATAATTATTAAAAAGTGCTGAATTTTTACAAGGTATACATACACATGCATGATAGTCACTGTGCATCTGATAAGCCATGGCATACCTTGTGTTGATTATTAAAATTGGATGGGTATATTAAATATTATACTCTTGATCTATGCAGCTACTTTTATAGAGTGGTCCAGCGCTGCAGCTGCACACAATGACAATACGTACCTTCAGTTGGGTGTTCATAGATGCCAATCGTCACTTGGTGGCTACCAACAGCAACTCTGGTCGCTGAAACACATTTGAATGCATTCCTCTCCACGTTGCTCCGACAGCAGCGACGAAGCCGGGAGTTGTAGCAGACTGGCTGCTGATCATTACCTGAAAAAATTAAAAAAGCCTAGCTTAATTTATGCAGAAAACTGCGACTGTATGTTGTACATGTATTTCTAGGGATGAGTTTAGTCCATAAACTAGGTACGCGAGGAAAACTTGCAACTTGAATAATTGAATTTTATTGACCACTGCATGCGTGCATGGCCAATCTAAATATTCCATGCATTGAGCCTGTTTGATGACGTCATGCACTGCATGCCTATACTAGTGTGCTTTCCATTTTTTAGCTAATTTTTGCAGCAATGAAAAGCTGCAGCTGAAAATACATATGCATATTATGTCTGGCCATGTAGGGAGCGATACTGATGAGACTTCTACTACAGCTAATAACAACTGTCTGTAGTTACGTAACCTTGTCAGATTAACACTTACCGCTGTTAGGGCAGACATGGATGAAAGTGTTGCTCCCTCCAGGTACAGTGAGTCGAGCAGTCTTGCAGCCCAGGGAGGGTTTGTTCACCGGGCACTGCTCTCGAAACCTTGCCACATTCTGGTTCCGGTACAGAGCGGCTCCATCTCTGTAGTAGTCACTCCAACGGTATGGCAAAGCATTGGCAGACTCAAAACTGACAGTTGCTGCCAATAGAATGCAAAGCACTACTGCAGCCATAGCCTGAACCATTAATATTTTCACTGATTCGAATTTCAGAGTATATAGTGGATGAGGTATCAGTAACAGTTACTGTTATTCAGGCCATGGACAGCCACAATTCAGCTAAGGTTTGAATGCTGGCGTCAGTTATAATAGCACGTACCTCCTACTTACTGTATAAGTTTAATGTTCATAATAATATAGCATGACAATATCATGTGAAAAAGTATGTCCAATTTGTTTGAGGCTATTATAAAATTAGTATTGGTACAAGTACATGTACATATTTCCTGGAAAATTATTGTTGTATAGACGGCCTTAATTTCCATGACATTGTCTAATGTAACTCGCATGGTGTTCTTATGTAATATTACATACGATAAGTGACTTCTGTGAGGCGCAATCATGTGCAATCATGGTTCATGGAATTCTCGTTTCCAGACTGGCTCGTGCTAATGGTGCCAAGATTGCCAGGACAGCTGCTCTCTAATTTCTTCACTCAGACCTACCATTAGCAATAATTTGTTCTGTACCTTTACACCCACATGCATACCTTCAAGAGAAGTGACATCATTCTCAGTTGCTATCTACATGAAACAAATGAAGATTCTTTGCGGATAACTTAGTAAATTTGCCGATGTTTCAACCAGATACATGTAGAGCATCTACATGTTTCTACATGTACATGTATGTTACACTAGAGCATCTAGTCGAAACGTTGGCAAGTTTTACCGAACAGTTATTAAAGTTGTCCGCAAAGAACCTTTATTAGTTTCATACCTTGAAGAGTGCGTAACACCCATATTATTATAATACTCTTGATACCCTTAATGGCTGAGGGTAGATAGATGTCCCATGCCGAGGAGAAAGAGGTCATGGACTATATACATAATACCAGTACTATAGCCCGTATTCCAACATTGTCTATACGTAGCCTCGTCGACATGTCGCGATCGCACCAGTACCACTTGAGATTGGAGTGCCTGGGGACGAGGCTATCGAATTTGAGTACGTGATTTGTAACTAATTAGACATACCATTACAAAAAATTCCTATCAGGATGTCATTGACTACAATGTTAGCTATATTACAATTGTACATCAATGCATCATGCTACGCCTAGTAAACCAGATCATGCTCACCAAGCTTGTATAGCTCCTGGTAACTTTCAATGTCAAACAGTCGTACTAACTTGCATTGTGCACTTCAATTATTTGTTTCAGCAATACGCATTTTTTTTGTGGATCATGATTGTGTCCTAGGGTATAGCTACCTCCTCTGACTACTCTAATCTATAAGGTTCATTTTCAGTCACTACATTCTACTTGATAACTAGCCACTAAAATTATTTAATAAATTCAATTCTTTGTCTCTTTGATCCATTTCTGAGCATCCGGGTCATGTACAGCTAGGCTAGTCTGGTGTGAGACGTATAAACTGTTCTTTGGGTAGTTCTTGCTCCCTCAGCTCTCCATCTGAATTTCAAAGTGCATATTATACAATAATGCTAAGTTAGCAAGGATAGAATTACATTTTTGTGTAGCTATTTGATATCACAGCCTCATGTGATATCGAATAGCTACATAAATGCTATTAGCATGAAGTATTCTGAATTAGGAATGCATGCAGCAGCTATGAAATTATTATTATTATTGGGAGGCTATATATTCAATTAATAATTATTGGTTCAGACATGCAGCGTAAAAAGTTTGTCGTACCCATTTCCATGATTTTTTCAACTTCAGCAAGGATCTGTTCCTCCAAGATCAGTTTTTCCAACTCTTCAATGGAAAACGTGTCACATGCATGGATGCTCAAAGTTAGCATAAACATTGTCTATCCTTACAGTATTGTCCATGCATGCATAATTACAGTGATAACAGACTGAGCATAAATTTATCATAAAAAGGACAAAACAGTAATTAAGTTACCTTTATTATCCATTGATGATGCCATTTGCATTTGGAAATTATTTGCTACAAAATTATACACAGTAAGAGAAAGCTTAGGTATCGTAGCTGTAGCTAATATTATTATACCAGTTCATTTAGAAGGAACAATCTCAGGAAAGGTGATGAACTATGTAAATAAATGTGTCCCTCTTCACCCCTCCCCCAAACTATTTATGTGAATGCAGCTAGCTATGTAGGATGTCCAACGATAAATTAACCGGAAAGAGTTGTGAAAATGCATTCATATAGCTACATCTTCATGGTTATTAAAGCATACGTAAGAGTAGCTATTATCGAGAGTGGATATATTAAGAGAGAGAACTGAAGAGTACGTATCTAACTCTACAGTATAGCTACCTGCCTGTTAAAGAACTTTCCGTAGAACAAAGCACACCTGCATGCATAATATTATTATGTTCATGCAATACTACAACTAGACAAGGTATTATGATCATAACTACTGTATGTCTGATGACCTTTGTGCTACAAAAATTATAGCAGTTGGATACTCTCTTCTATAGCTAGTACCGATCTCCTCCCTCTTAATATTATTATAATTATTATACTCTATAGGTATCTGAATGGTACTTAACCACGGCACAACCATTGCAACAACTGTAGTCTACAAGCTTACCTCCACATTGAGGAAACTGGTTGTTTTTGCAATCATCCGAAGGTGACTCTGTAAACATACATTCACTGCAGAAGGAGTCCAAGTTGGTCACATCTTCCGAATTCAAGGCATCCAGAATACGCTCGGCTATAACATTATTATACACAATGTCATGTATACGTGGGATTTAGAGATAACAAGTATTACATGCACTTGCGTAGTACTAAAATTATTATTATTAGCCCGGGCCGCCCAGCCATTGCAACGTCCTGTACACATAATGCTCCCATAATCATTAAATTTTATGTAGCTAATTACATTGAGCTCACATTGGTACATATACTTAGGCTACAAGATTAAAGCTCACCTTGATCCAAACATAGTGCAGCTGTATCCCTCATTCTCTCAACAATTCTCTTTGCAAAGCTGACAACATTCGATAGGTTTTCCTCGTAAACAACATCATCATCGCTAGACGCTAGTTCCTTCAGGTTTTCTCTGCTTATGTCCTTACTACTCCCAATTCCAGCAGCAATGAGATCAACTGTGACATCCTTGAGTCTGTTAATATAGAGAGTCACTGTTTGTTGAGGTTTCCCATCTGTCAGAATGATCACTGTGGCAGGCCGGTTTGTGCTGTAAGCTTTAATATCTTCATATGCTAGATTTAAAGCAGAATTAGGCTGGGTGTTCTTGGCACCAACTTGAGGGTAATGCAGTTTATCAGTGTCATAATTGAGCTCTTGTTCTTGTTTCTTTGCCACATAATTGTACTCATAAACGACCCTTGGTATGTTAATTTTCACAGAAGTGTTGCAACTGTCGCTCAGCTTGAACAGATGGGTTGCAGAGGAACTGCTTAATTCATTTGCAAAAAGAATTGTAGAAACTCGGGCACCTTCTGATCCTCCACTGAGTTGTAGCAGACTGGCTGCTGATCATTACCTGAAAATATTAAAAGCCTAGCTTAATGTATGCAGAAAATTGTGATTGTATGCTGTACATATAATAATATTTCTAGGGATGAGTCTATAGCGTGCAAACTAAGTGCATGATCATGAGGAAAACTTGCAACTTGAATAATTGCACCAATCTAAATAATATTATTCCATACATTGAGCCTATTAATTTTGATGACGTCATGCGCTAGCCTATAAGTGAGCTTTCCATTTTTTAGCTAATAACTATAATTCTGCAACAATGAAAAGCTGCAACTGGAAATACATGTACACATGTCTGGCCAGGGAGCAAATTAAATGCAATCATACCGATGAAACTATAAATAATTAATACAATAATAGTCTTCTACTATGGCTAATGCAACAGGATATAGTTACGTAATACTAGTTATTTTATCAAATTTACACTTACCACTATTAGGGCAGACATGGACGAAGGCATTGCTCCCTCCAGGTACAGTGAGTCGAGCAGTCTTGCAATCAAGGAAGGGTTCATTCACCGGACACTGCTCTTGGTATCTTGCCACATTCTGGTTCCGGTACAGAGCTCTATCTCTGTAGGAGTCACTCCAACGGTATGGCAAAGCATAGGCAGACTCAAAATTGACAGTTGCTGCCAATAGAATGCAAAGAACGATAGCCTGAGCCATTAATATTTTCACTGATTCGAATTTTCTGAGTATAATATGGTGAATGTGCTATTATCAATCAGTTATTCAGGCCACAGCCACGATTCAGCTAAGGTTTGAATGCTGCATGGCATCACTTATATAATAACTACTTTCTAGTTACTGTATAAGTTTTATGTTCATAATAATGATATTATATATACCATAGCATGACAATATCAATGTCACGTTTATTTGAGGTTAATAAAAATTAGTATTGGTACAAGTATAGTACATAATTCCTGGAAATTATTAGTGGCCTTAATTTCCACAGCCACGATTCAGCTAAGGTTTGAATGCTGGCGTCACTTAGCTATAATATAACAACTTTCTAGTTACTGTATAAGTTTTATGTTCATAATAATAATATTATAGCATGACAATATCATGTAAATTATGATGTCACGTTTATTTGAGGCTATTAAAAATTAGTATTGGTACAAGTAGTACATAATTCCTGGAAATTATTAATGCATGGCCTTAATTTCCACAGCCACGATTCAGCTAAGGTTTGAATGCTGGCGTCATTTATATAACAACTACTTTGAAATTCTAGTTACTGTATAAGTTTTATGTTCATAATAATGATAATATTATAGCATGACAAATTTATGTGAAAGAGTTTAAACTATGATGTCACGTTTGTTTGAGGCTATTAAAAATTAGTATTGGTACAAGTAGTACATAATTCCTGGAAATTATTAGTGGCCTTAATTTCCATGACATTGCATGTCTAATGTAAGATGCTGCTGTATATATAATATTATTGTATACAACAAGACTAGTCTGTGAGGCACAGAGATTGCAGGTCTCTGTACTTAATCTAATACAATGCATGTTATTTGTGTGCATGCAGTGGCCGATGATAATACATGGCTGGTGCACATGAACTGACAATCTATAATATAGCTATAGACCATTATAATATTTATTATACTAGCTACCGCTACCATTAAGTAAGAATTTTTCCTAGAAAGATAGTTTGTTTCTACATGTACGTTACACAGTTATTACTCTAAACTGCACTAGTCATCAGTGAGTGTAGACTTTAACCCCTGTAAGTAATCTTCCCCATCAGTTCCTCAACTTCTGCAACGATCTCCTCTTTCAGGAGCTCTCTCTCCAGCTCCCTGGTAAGAGCTGAAACACATATAGATGCATAATATTATGGAACAATTGCTAGACTAAGACTATTAAGTGTTATTATATGTACAGTGGAATTTGAAATAGATTACATGTAGTCTCATCACATGGCCAGGTTCCTCCCTATTGGCGCTTAGGGAGGGGACCTATAATTATGGGGATGATGATTGAAATGATCGAATGTAGCTACTGTATGCAGTGTTGAGTCATGCTACTAGTTACCTCTATTCAAATCCAAATAGCTTCTTATAATTATTATAGTTAGCACATGAACTAGCATTAAGCAACTAAAACGTAGCTACCCCTTAATTAATGTGAATAATGTATTCGTATCTGTGAGAAAGATCTTGGCTGCTAAACTTTGAAAGCTAAAAATACTGTCATGCATTAACTGTCATGGTTAGCATTAGATACTTCACTTGCGTACATATAGCAGATAGAAGTATCGTACACACACGCACACACACACACACACACATACGGTTTACCTAGAGTATAATGCTTTAATGTAACGGTCTTGTTACTGAAATGTCCTATACAGGCCTTGATTTAATTACTGTCCACTCAGTATCAATTAGCAACAGTGTGGTGATATTTGCTTCATACATATGTAGTCGTATGCCACACAGCAGTTTAAATATGCAGACTCAGACTCTTCAGTGTTTTTAATATTTTGATTCCAGCTTCAACTAAAATGTATTATATTACTGGACAAAGAATTTTTGGACTAAGACAACAATAAAAACTCTGTGCTTATTTTAGCCTCTGCCCACATTTATTATGTATACATAAATTTTACTGGGAGAGCTAGTTAATATAACCATGGGGAACTAGGAGAAGGAGGAGCTTTAAATTTGTAATGGAAGATAGCTTCTCATTACCCTCCCCCCCCCCCCCCCCCCTTGTACATGTGGGGAGAGAGAAAAAGGGTGGGAAAGGGAGACGGAGAGAGAGAGAGGGAATTTGTCAATTACTGAGTCTAGCTATAGTTATTGAAGTACCTCCGGATCCGCAAGTTGGGAATCTGTTGCGTATGCAGCTTTGGTCAGGTGTCTTCCACATACAGTCTCTGCAGTAGCCTTCCATGGAACCACTTGCACCCATATCCCTCTCTCGCAACTTTGTCAGAATGTCGCTAGCTGTAAAACGAATGAATTTCAAAATAATATATGATGATGAATCTCATCAAGAGCTTATGCAGCTTGATAAGCCCTAGGCCTAGCTTGATATCGATCTCAATCAAAAAGTTCACATGTACACAAGTGAAGTTCAGGACAAGGATGATTTTTTAGTGTAGTAATATTATCTTGTGTATTCTGATCACATGAACAAGGGGAGGTTAGCCTCGTCCCCAAAACCTTGAAGTGGCCTGGGGACAAGGCTAAAGGGAGGCATCTACAGCCTCATCCTTATAATTATCTTTTGGGCGCACCTCTCCTCCTACACTTCACTAAATAAGCTGCAATACAAACCATCTCATGCACTTGCAATTGCCAGTGGATGAGTTGTCCAGTTAATAATAACATTATTACAAGTAATACAAGTAATATTATTACTATGATAATTAAAGCTACTTAGCTTGAGATCCACCTATATATTAGTTGATATTCTATGCTTGTGGTAGCTAGCTACATTTTCTCCGATTCCCTGAAAAGCTTACATGTATAGCATGCATGAGCTCAAGAGCTTGTTTAATGTATAAGGCCATAGATATTAACACTTGTACAATGCCACAAGCTCTAACTAGCTACAGGGAAAGGAGTGATAGATATTAATGCTCACAAACTGTAAAGGAGTGGTAGACATTAAAATAGCAATTCTCTCCTACACACTCACTAATAAAAACATTCTACAATATCTAGCTTACACACAGTGGTTTTGCTGTGCCTATTGAATGAGCAATGAAGCTGTGTCACTTCACTGTGGATTCTAGTGCACATAATATTATACTAGATTATAAAATTAATGTGTTTCACTACTGATTCAATGTGTATGCATCATAACAAATCACTTTACCTTCACTGGAGCAAAGTGCCCCGGTCCTCTTCATTATATCAACAATCTTAATAGCAAATCCAATCACATTTGCAGAGTCAGACTCATACACAACATTGGACGAGTCGTTGGTCAGCTTTCTCAGTTCCATTTCATCGATGTCGTTCTTACTTCCAATGCCCGCAGCGATAATCACATGAGCTTTCTTAGCCAGCCTGCCAATGACAGTTGACGTCTCCTGTTGTGGCTTTCCATCGGTCAAGATCACAACGGATGTAGGTCTTGTTACATCGATATTTTTCTCTACTTTTGATAGAGCTGAGTAGGGTAGTGTAGATCTGGAATCGACCTGCGGGTAGGTCAGAGTTCCATCGGATAGCTGGTTGTGCACTTGATGGTATTCGTAAACAACTCTGGGTATCGAATTTGACACAACATCGCTGCAAGTGTCATCCAGGTTGAACAAAAAGTCTGCAGTGGCACCAGCTCCTTGGTTTTCAAACAAGACGGTGGCTACTCGTGCCCCTTCGATGCCTCGCGGCCTGATGGCGTCTTCGATCAGTTGAAGGACATAGCCAAATCGACAGAAGATTTCATCACCGATGCTCTGAGTCGCATCCAACACAAAAAATATGTCTCTCTTTGGCACACACACTGGAGGATCTGTATAATAATATTATTATAATGAATCGATACAAATTAAATAGGCAGGGATTTTATATGAAGACTGGGGACATAGTTTAGACTATTATAGTGTGTAATGCGTTGCACAAATTCACTACATTAAATGTCATGAAATTACGTACTTGGAGTAGGTGTGCAATCTCTCAGTCCATTGTTCGTTCTATCACAGCACCTCTTGATGGTGTTCGCATGAGCATCACCAAAAGCAATACAAGACCCTCCTGTATGTAATTTTAACAACAACAGTACTAGATGCAACTAGAATAGCTATAAAAATACACTGTAGCTACATGTATGTATTGTGCTATAGTATTGGTAGTACAATGTAACATGTATACCTTTTGAGTCAGTATGGACCTCCACTTCAACGATTTGGTTGGCAACTCGGAGTGTTGTTTTTGAGACACAGCTAGTGGACTCACCAGGGCAGCAGCGACGAAGCTTGGAATTGTAGCAGACGTTCGTTGGAGCATCTATTACACAACAAAGTAGATAGCTAAATTTTTAGTCCATGCTTGCCAGCGTTAATTTTAATTCAAAGCTATACCTAGCTACCCATTCATGCTGTATGCTGTATAGATTTATAAAGCGACAATCCCCAATATTATAATATGTCAGGATCTCAGTATCCTTAACCTAGACTCTGATTATACCACTCAGCTAACTGATAATATAATATATTCCATCCATTAACTTACCAAATTCGGGGCAGACATGTACAAAGGAGTGTCTTCCTCCAGCATCAGTGTGTCGAGCAGACTGGCAGGTGATCGAAGCTGGGGCCACAGCCTCACATACTGCACCGTTGCTTTGCTGAGCGAGCACTCTTTCATAGTAGTCGCTCCAGCTGCTAGGCAAGCTACTGGTGGAGATGCTATCACTCAGCAACAAGAGAAGACAAAGAGTAGCCACAACTTTGTTCATGATTGATGCACACGAAAAACAAAATTGTTTTGAGAATTGGTACAACTTCGTTATTAATTGAGCTTGATAGCTAGATTGAGCCGCTGTAGCTACTGAGCTACTAGTGTTCTTCGGAGTTTGATGGAATGGTTTTAGTGGGCTGATTCTAGTTCTTAAACACTCCTCCACTTGTGTCCATAGAGAATAGTCTCTGGGGGATAGTTTAAGTACAGTGTTTCATGCAGTGGAGTGCAGAACTAGGTTAGATAAGTGTTCAACTTGTTTGTGTGCTTATCATATCAGCTATCAAAACAAAAAAAAAACTTTTGTCAGACAGTCTATTACCCTATCTAGGTCTGTTTATGTAGGTACCAGTATCTAGCATGCAATGGACAAACTAAGGGAGCACTAATATGCATCTGCATGTACTGACGACCCTTTTCCATCATGACAAAGCCAAAAGTATGCGTGGAATGCACGTCTGGTCAACGCCCACTAATTATTATTCATTGCTGTGCATACGTGACTCGACAACAGCTGGGTACCATACTATTAATTACGCCTGAACCTTGTAACCCATATTTATCATGCTTGCTTGTACGTACCTGCGCAGGTATGCACCAACTCTGCTTATATCTACCGTACGCTGGTGCACGGTGAACTGCAAATTGTAACTTAAAATGGATGCTACAGAGCTGGGCATCGTTGAGGAATCTGCTGGAACAGACGATCATCGCGAAGCAGCTGGGATAAAAGAGAAATTTGGGCCAAAAGAACGTCCAAAAATCAGCTTATACAAGGTAAACATCATTGAACAAAATTTAGAGTGTGTTTGATGATTGGCCTCCGGCTCAATTTGGTACTCCTACTCCCTGTGGTTTATCCCGCCCCCCCCCTGAATTTATGCCCTTAACTAATTTTTCCTGATGCCTCAGAAGCTGCCCACTTGCTGTGATTGAGTAATGTCAGTTAATAGTCAAATTGGTGGGGCCCAAGATTGAAGGAGGGATCATGGAGTATTTGAATATGACACGGGGTATTAGTTATTAATTTTGTTTAAGGGACCCCTTAATGTCAGATACTCCAGACCAGCATAATTATTATAATATTTTGTCACTCTTGATATGAAATGCATAGACTGATAAATTACCATCTCTAGGCCCACTCCCAGCATTTCAATGCTGCAATAATATTATTGATATTGGATATAACTGGACTAGGTAGACTCAGGCATGGATCGCAATAATAAATTATATGTACAGTGTCAGCATTGTGTGAACATGAGTATCCTGAATTTGGTTGTGGGGGGTATCCTTTATTCCCCCTAGAATGGTACTAAATACATGAACACGAACCCCACAAGGACCATCTTAGCAACACAGTAACATCTTAGCAATGTACGTAGCAACTGGCTATAATTATAGAAGGGTCCGTGAACTTTTGCTTGACATTCCACACATTCCTAAAGGTTCACAATATCAGCGTATAGACCCATTGCAGCTGACGTAGTAAAGCGTCACAGATCATGTGACCACCACCATCTTGGTGTACCACGCGGGGGCGTGTCTATGTGAAAATGTATATATTAGATCAATTTTCAGCTGCTCTTTCTGAGAGGATCACTAACCTGCAACCAGTGAAATTATAGTATGTTGAATAGTTCCAAGTAAATATTATCCTGGAATACTGCTTATTTTGTCTTCGAGTCGCTACAAGATAGAGAGACAGAAAGAAGCGCTCCTAACAGCTGCTAGTGCAAACGGCCATAAGCGAGTACGGAGGTGGTACACCTGTAAGATGGCGGCGGGGGGGGGGGGGGGGGGGGGGGGGGGTGTCCGTGTACGGGGATATCCAGAAATTTCCTATTTTATGACGTAATTGCAACTGGTCTATATTATTGTATGTCTTATCGTTTTTATAGGCGGTCTGGGACAACCGCATTGATGTGGTGAAGGAATACATCGACAATTTTCGTAACAAGGACATTTGGGAACAGAATGATGAGGATCCTAATAGGTTGGACGCTAATGGGTTTGCCCCTGTTCATTATGCAGCCAAGTTCAACCATTTTGAGATCATGAAGATGCTGATTGAAGCAGAGGATGCTGAAGATTTGGAATTCCATTCACTGGAAGAAACAGAAGGCTCACTTCAAAATCACTTGCGTAGTGGATCAGGTACATTTTAAAAAGATTAATTAACAATAATGATATTATTCCCAGTCTCTCCCCTTCTTACTCCTCTATATGTATCTCATCTGCCATAATTTTTAAGTGTAGCCTACATTTCATGAGAGCTCTATATCTATAGATAAAATTAAGCTGGAATCCATCCCATTAATTTTAATATCCAGAGTACTAGTAACTTACATTACTAATATTATATTGCAGTTGCTGAGCATGAATCAAGGGGCAGTAAGTGGACTCCGCTTCACTTTGCTGCTTGCTACCAACCTTACTATGAAAGGAAAGATGCTGTTAAAGAAGAATTGGCAAAGAAGGAAGAGGAGGAGGAGGAAGACAAAGAAGAGAGGCCTTACTCTACCGCTCATGAGCACCCACGTTCTCGCTCACACGAACAACCTCGCTCCCATTCTCCCCCTCGTCCTCCCAAAAAAGAGACTCCCCCTCACTCTGACTCGCCCCCTCCCTCTCCCCCTCACTCTGACTCACCCCCTCAACCTGAGTCTCCCCCTCCCTCTCCCCCTCAATCTGACTCGCCCCCTCAACCTGACTTGTCCCCTCAACGTGACTCTCCCCCTCACTCTGACTCACCCCCTCAACCTGAGTCTTCCCCTCCCTCTCCCCCTCAATCTGAGTTGCCCCCTCAACTTGACTTGTTCCCTCGACGTGACTCTCCCCCTCATCCTCCCTCTCCCTCTTGCCGTCGCCGCAGCTGGGCCTCCACGTCCACCAGCAAACGAGCTGTCCACTATCTTATCAAGAAATGCAAAGTTAATGTAAGTCTTATGTCCTGTCCCATTACAGGCCTTAATCATAATTTGTAATTTGTAATTTGTTGTAATTTGTAATTTATTGAACACACCACTGAAGGTGCAAGACAAAATGTACAGTATTGTGTAAGTAATTTATAAGTACATATCTCTGAATTGAACTTCACAAGTGCTATTATTGCTAAGTTTAACGATCACTTTGGCAGTGGCGTAAAAGTAAGTACTATTAGCAGCCTGCTTGGACACAAAAAGAACTCGATCAACAGTACCAGATGTAAAATCATCTTTAAACTTCATCTTCACCTTCTGACCAGACTTAACAACATCAGACCACTCATGTTCCATACAACTTCTCACCGCACTAGCTGACTCCCCGTCTTCACATCGAAAATAATCTGCGTGATACTTAGTAACAACATTGGATAGTGACACCGGAAGGTTGAGTTGGGGGATAGAGAGACGTACAGGAAAAGCGGGCGTAAATGATTGAATTTCATCGTGATTATCAATTTGCAACTCAGACTTAGCAGCACACTGCCTTCTAGTATGTTTTGCTATAGGACTGTATGAAGGAATAGACTTAGCCACAGCACCCACGAAATGAGAGGATTCACAGGCCGGTTCTTCCAAATCAGAAACAGAACGCACAGAGCTGGATAGAGAGAGAGTAGGTGTCCCTTTATGTGCTGTGATAGTAGTGGCTTTAGAATTCACAGATGAGCCTAGCGTTCCACTCGAGGGCAAGGGTTTGGAGAGATTATCGGGGAGATTATCAGGTACACCAGGACAAGGAATTCCAGTCAGTGTATCATCATCCGTTGAATTTAGTGCCTTCTTTTTGGCAAGAAAAGCCTCCATTCTCTGTCTACTGCGGTTATTCCTGCGTGAACTAGAGTGGGCATTATTTGGAGGGGAGATTGAGGATTCAGTTTTCCAGAACAGTTTCAAACTGTACCTATGACCAAGCCTAGAAAAAGTCCATAGAGGTTGAACACACTCACTATTAGAGAAACCAGCCAAAAAGGCAAGTACTTCCTTCGGAATCTCCAAGGAACAGCGAGAACACTCAGCTGCCATCTCGGGTTAAATATCGTGTACATAGAGATTTTTGCCAAGTGAAAATTTCGCCAATTTCACCACCTGGTCTCATTGGCAAAAAATAAACTTTTGTCACACTTACATTGGCTAAATTTTTTTCTATGAATTTTTTCTGCAATACAAGTATACATATAGCTAGCTGGGTTTGACGAAATTTTTATCCAGCGAAAATTGTCACATATTATTATAGGTACACATACATACATACATACATACATTGTATCCCAGCAAATAATTCTTATTAAGATTGACCCTATCTTACCAAGATCTTACCTTTTTGAGTAAGATAATCTAAGATAGCAAATAAAATAAATAGATCTTGCTAATAATCAATAATTAACCGTCACATCACATGATGTGTTCACAAATTTTAGGTGAATGCCAGAGCGGTGGATCGTAGCACTCCCCTTCACCTAGCCTGTCAGCACGGTAATGTAGCAGCAGTTGACCTGCTACTGGCTTCTGATAGGATCCAAGTGAACGCCACGGACTTAGCCGGGGACACGCCCCTTCATAAGGCCTGCCTCAGTGGAGAAACGGCAATCGCAGAGAAAATTCTCGCAAAGATGAAGAAGACTAACAGAATAAAGCAAGTCCTTTATAATCACGCAGACTTGACTCCAATGCATATCGCCTGTCGTGAAGGGCACGCCAAAATTGTCGACTTGTTTCTGAGGTTTGGATTTGATTTGAGCAGTACGGCCAAAACTGTCGACTTTTTTGGATTCGATTTGAGCAGTACGCCCGGGCCCGATATTGGTTCTAATTATAGCACACCTCTTCATCTTGCTTGCGAGAGTGGGAAAGAGCAAATAGTAGCAATGTTGGTATGCAAAGGCGCTGACGTTTTGTCGGAGAGAGAAGGCAAGATTACTGCGGTGCACATCGCTGCAAAGCACGGGTACATCAAGGTCATGAAGGAGCTATTGAAGTCCAAACGAGGGAGGAGCATTCTTAAGACAGTTGATATGAATGAACAGACTCCACTGCACTATGCTGCAAGGAACAACCGAGCAGAGATGATCAAATATCTTCTTGACAAGTAAGAAATTCAATGTATTACTAAGCACTATATAACTAAAATATGCCATATGATACGTACGTCGGACCCCATGTATATATATATGCATGGACAAAATCCATAATAGTGAAGGCATAGAGTAAAAATGGAACCTTTGCCACACCTACCAAAAATGAACTTTTTTGGCTGATACCCTTTACCAACTATTAATTTGTCATTCTAAATCATTTTCCAACAAGATGAAGCATAAGTTACATCAATATGTGCACATAACTGACATAATATATGCAAAATTATTGTAAAAAATCCGGCCATTTATCACGTGGTATGAACTTGGTGTACATTTGCTTCAGATCATCAAGTTTCTTGGCTGTAAGTTGGTGAGTGGAGTTTGTGCATTTGTAGTTACTTTCTTCTTTAGGAATAGCATCCAGAGTAGCATGCACTCCACTAGCCAGCTTCATTTTTGTAGGCTCAAAAGCTCCGGTATAGCAAAGTTGCCGTACACGCATTATTACATCACCACTTATCAGGTGTGTAACGGTGACAAAATCGTGTAGACTGCGGATACCAGGTAATTTTGTGAACTTCTGACCAAGCTGCTGTCTCCATTGCTTCACAGTTTGTCCTTCTACATCAGTCTCAACGTGTGCATGTAAACCTACAATAGCGACCAAATCATCGATGTTGAAGACATCCGATCTGTTGTAGGTCATGGCGATCTTAGAGAAAAGGCGGTCCACATTGAACTTTGTGTGTCCGGCTATCATGAACGACAGTCGGAAGAAACTGAAGATTTTCTGTGACACGAGCTCCTGACAAAATGCAGTCATGTAGTAGTTTTTGTTTGTGGAACATGCATTGTCTAAGAAAAGATGAATGCGACTAATCCATGATGGTACTTGTCCCGACTCACAGAGAAAATGGTAGAGATACGATAGCGTATGGTCTGTGTTCTTGGGACCAATTGTTTCTGGTACTAAGTACACATACCCTTGGTCATTTCTGCAATCGACAATGCCAAAAACATCGTAGGACATTTTCTGCAGATAATACGTCATGCCTGGCTGTGGAGATTTCCCCCAGTATGGAATCAGCTTGCTCTGCTGATAGTCGGCACATAGTACCAGAATGAACGTTTCTTTCAGATGTTGTAGTTCAGTGTCATTCTCTGCGTCTGGTTTCTTTTCCAGGTCAATGATTTTTAACCATGTCTCTCTACATCGCTTGACTGCTTCATTGTGACACTTATGCGAGTCAGATGCTTCCTCTCGGTGAGTGTTAAGTGATGACTGCAACTGCTCCTTTTCCGTCTCGATCTCTTTGATTTCTGTGGATGAGCTAGAACCAGACTGCAATAGTCGTTTCAAGCGCATATCTGAGCTTTGAATCTGATTTTTCAAACCTGCGCATGTATCGCAATAATCCAGCTTATGTGGACAAAGGGCGTACTTAGGACGATGTTTTTTTAGCCAAGTGGAAGCTGAGTAATTGGAAATCGTAGGTTTGTTCTGCTCTCGTTGGATTCGATTGAACTCACCAACAAGCGATGTAGCACAACGATGATCGTAGTTTTTTGCGGTTGTCTTTGGAATTTGTATGGTTGTAAATTTAGAGAGAAAATAGTGTGTCGGACAGTAAGACTCGGTGGTTCGCCCATTAGGTTGGCTGTTTGTGTCAATAAAGGTCAAAAAGTCTTTCAAAGTGTCAGTCTTAGCTGAATTTGATACTTTCCCTGCTAAGCCATGACGTTCATGCGGATATCGTACATCGATGACCTCCTCTGGAGTAATATGTCGCCACCATTTGCTAAAGGCTTGATCACAACCACTCGGCATAATTACTGCATCTGACAATCGCTTTTCTTCAATCTCAGCTTTGGTCATCTGGACGATTGGTTCTTGACTTGCGTTTTGCTTCATTTTCCTTTGTCGTGCCAGTCGCTGCTTTGATATTCCAAATGCCATACGTATGCATTTAGCACAGTAGAGATAGTTTCCTCGGGAGTCAAACACATTAGCTCGAAGCCAATCATTTTGTGCTTTTAAGTCACGATAGTGTGCCAAATCTGCTCTCTTTGGTACAGGGTTGAGCCTCTTTACTTTTTTTAGACTACTCCCCTGCTTTTTCATCGACTTAAATTCATCCTTGTATCGTGAGAGCACAGGGTTGCACTTTGTGCACACTTCCGAATTAGTGCCCACCCCAGCTGAATCAGATGTAGTAGGCTGTTCATCAGCACTTGACTCGGTCAAAGACTCATTTATACTTCTGTTTAGTTTATATGGTCCTCTTGACTTGCCTGCTAAGTACAGTTCCCTCGATCTCTCTCTTCTTGCTTTTCTTGTTGTCCCGCGTGGTGGATTCGACCTAGTAGCCATATTTTGAAGGGCCTAGGCACGAGGTTTAATAATATCTAACTAGTTAACTTAGTACTTCCTTGATAAATGACTATAGACACTGATTCACCAAAAATGACTCCACTGTCACTGAGAGAAACTTGAACAATGTACAAGACCATGAGATTTAACAGTGGGCGTGGCTGCATCCCGTTGCTATGGTAATCAATTACGTCACTAAAAAAATTGTGGATGTGGGTACATTGGTAGGAAGCCAAAAGTAGGCCAATTGGTGCACTGAGACTGCTAGTACATTTGTTGAACTTTGCAAGCTCATTGCTCAAAACAGGAGAGTGTGGCAAAGGTTCCATTTTTACTCTATGCCTTCAATTTAATTTAATTTAATTTAATTTAATTTAATTTAATTATTATAATGTATTATGGCCAGACATTTCATCAATTTTGTCATCTAGTCTCACAAGTTGGTAGAAAGAATTCCCTGAAATTTTTGTCCTACATGCATGTACATGTATATGTATGTTTTGCACGGAGCATTCACAGTCTATGATTTGTGTCATTAATTTTAATATGCATAGGGGCGCTGACATTGATGATACAGATGCCAATGCTTATACTCCTATCATGATAGCCGCTGCTAATGGGAACATCAGTGCCTTCCTTGTCCTCAGAGATCGTGGCGCCAGGTTGGACCGCTTTGACAGGGATGGAAAATCTATCATCTGTTTGGTAGTCGAGGCCGATCATGTACCAATCCTAAAGGTAAGGAGGGGGGGGCGGCCGGGGACATCTTAAAGCACAGATTTCCACCCCTAAGGTTGTTTTTTTCCCCACCCTACAATTTCTAAAGTGTATATGTTACGGAGTAAAATATGGTATAGTAGAAGTAGCGTGTTTATTCCATATTCCGTTCCATCCAGAAAACAGCCTGTTCCATATACACATGTATATATATTCTTGATAAAACTGCCATGTACAATTGTAGGAACTTGTGAAGAACAGCAGTAGTGCACAGCTGAGTGCCCCTGTCGACGCGCAGAACAACACTCCTCTCCACATTGCCGCAGAGAGAGGCCATCTTGACACCGTCAGGCTGCTTGTTGAGCAAACCTTTGACACAACCAGTGCGAAGAATAGCAAGGGAAAGACACCGATGCATCTGGCTGCCAAGTGTGGCCATATCAGGTTGGCTCATGATGTTAAATCTGTATTGCTGTAGATTAAATTCTTCTTATAATAGTATTACTGTACTTAATCTAATAAAACTTATGAAAAAAAATTTGAAAATACACACTTTTCTGGTAAAGGTCATCAATTACTCCATATATACACGTTATGAGAATTCATAGAATACTAATTTCTTGAATTCATAGAATGCTAATTTCTTACGTTAAATTGGATCATACATTGTATTCGATTAGCTACGACACTTGATATCTAACTGTTCTACATTCCTAGTCTAAAATACTGAAACAGGGCCTTCTGAAGAACTGGGTAGTTGATTGCATTTATTCCTGCTCTCCCTCCATTAGTGTTGTCGAGGAGCTATTCAACAGGAGCGTTGACACTATCAACAGTAAGGACGCAAACAGTGACACTCCCCTCCACCTCGCATGTACAGCAGGATCATACAAGGTGGCCAAGTTTATCATCGAAAGCCAAGTAGCTGACATAGAGGCAAGGTAGGTAAAGTTCCATACTGCAGAAAAATTTCCCTGTCAGCTTTCATAGTATCTCATTCTCCTTATTCTTGCTTTGATGTCATGCAGGAATAGTCGTGGTAGGACGCCCATGGCCTGTGCTGCCAACAGAGGTCACACTAAGGTCATCGAGCTGTTGATTAGTGCCAAAGCTAGAGTGAACTGCATGGATAATAACGACATCCAGCACACACCCCTCCATCTGGCTGCGAGGATGGGCCACCATGAAGCTGTGAGTGTGCTTCTGTCGAACAATGCAGATGTCTCCGCTGTTAACTGGGAAGGAGAGAACCCGCTCGATGTGGCAATTGAATGCGGACACAAGTAAGCATTCTAGTTATGTGTACATACATGTAGTTAGCAATAAATACTGATAGCTGTTACAGTAATACCATGCCCTAGCTTGCGAAAGAGGGCCCACTACGGAATATCGGCCCACTATAAGGTGCTCTGCCCATGGACCCTCTTTCGTGAGGGTACGGTAATATTATTATCATTGCCCGTGGAGTAGTCTCAAATTTTGCTGTATTTAATTTTCGTGGCTAAGGACTTTTTTCCGTTATATAATTCATTCTATTAGGGAGGTTGTTCAAGTCATACTTAATAATCCTGACCAGTGGAGAAAGGCCTTGCGGAATACAACTTATCACAAGTTTGGAGGACAACCAACCACACCCCTCAGGAGACTCATCAGGAAAATGCCAGGTATGAAATAATTTAGGACCTAATTTTCTCCCTTTAAAGTGCTTGGATTTTAGGGGCCTCTGAAGTAGGTGGAGCTTAACAGTATAGATGTGGTTTTTATCTCCATATCCACACTCGATCTCCTCACATGCACGTATAGTATTGCATGCATAACTGAAACCAAATACAATGCATTGGACTTCAATTTGAGGTATATGCAAGCAAAACTGGTGATATATTATTATCTGTTTCAAAGGTTGTTAACATTGCTGTTGGCTTATACCTCAAACTTCACTTCAGTGTCTGCACTTGCCATGCTGTTTAACTACCTTAATTTTATTTCATTAATATCTCATAATAGCTAATTATTTGACTATTACAAATATCTATTGTGTACAGATGTTGCTAAGCAGGTGTTGAACCAGTGCTGTGATCACTTTGCAGATATTGCTGAATATAACTATGAATTTCTGGAGGACTTCAGAACTAAGAAAAGAAGTACTATAATTATATTTTAATGCATGTGGATTGGCATAGTGATTCATTCATTCAAGTTATCCCCAGTGGTGCATGCATGATGAAAGATGCCCAAGGATGGCTGAGTAGTTTAGCACCTTGTATATAGTATGATTATATGCAATCTTTTGACATCTTCAAATACCGTATGGTGGGTGATTTTCGTGGGGTCTGATTTTCGTGGAAAGTCCGAAAAGGCCCTCAAAATTAATTTTTGTGGTTTTGAATTTCGTTAGAGCAACCAATCCAGGGGGTGGCACTGATGATGTAATCGATACACGCGCTCGCGATCTTCTTTGTTACTAAGCCATGCCTACAGAGACTTGGACAAATAGCAAGAATATTAGTGTCAAACATCTATCAGCTGGATGACAGTGGCTACTGTTGTTTGAAAGTGTTGACTGCCATGATATTTATGGCCACGCCCATCATCATGGACTCGCATAGTACCATATCACTGTAGGCATTAATTTTCGTGGGGTGAGAAAATTTCGTGACTGCCAAGTCAACCACGAAAATAACGAAAATTAGCACCCCACGAGAATTACCCGCCATATGGTATCTAGATCTACGTACGTATTATGACATGTATTATAATATCTACTGCACAGATTGGAATGTGCGTCATCGCAGGGTGAAGAAACACAGTGCCGATCCCAAGGAGTGGGGGCCTGTTGGCTTTGATAAATCAAACCACCTCCTTTCTGTCATGGCAAGTAGCAATAATATTGATGGAGTAAATTGAGTGCTTTTTTGTCTATAATAGTTTATGCATTAGCATGGGGTACACGGTTAGCAAAATAACTGCTAATATGAAAAAGTGGACCCAAAAATACCGTATAACTACTAGATAGTGAAGCACATGTAATTATGAATATTGAAATTATGTCTTAAAACTATTAAAAGATGGTGCATTAACAATATTAAAGGGTAGAGAATTCCAAAGATAACTTGTATGAGAGTTGCATTGTTTAATATTAACCAGGTTGAAAGTGAACAACTTGATCTACTGAAGCACCCTCTAGTTGACAGCTTGATCAACCATAAGTGGAGGGCCTATGGCAGAAAATTCTTTTATGGCGATCTCATCAACTTTCTTGTCTTTCTAATATTCTTGACTACATTTGCCCTTGTCCTCCCAAACCCTCTGTCTGCTACCTGTACGTTTTTAATTCCACAACAGCAGAACTAGTTTCAGCCTTTTTCTTCTCTCTCCCTTCCTCCCAACCCTCTCTTTCTCTCTCTCTCTCTCTCTCTCTCTCTCTCTCTCTCTCTCTCTCTCTCTCTCTCTCTCTCTCTCTCTCTCTCTCTCTCTCTCTCTCTCTCTCTCTCTCTCTCTCTCTCTCTCTCTCTCTCTCTCTCTCTCTCTCTCTCTCCCTCCCTCCCTCCATATTCATATAATATCTTTCATATAGGTCAGGAATCTTTTAATATTGCAAACAATCCAAATGCTATGATTGTTGTGAATGACGTTGACATTTTGTCAGCTAATTTTGCACCGTTTGAAGAGTTTCTCAACTCAAGTGGCACTGAAATTTTGAATAACACCGCCAGTATCAGTGGAGAACTGGTGTGCAGAGCTGATAGCATCATCAGGGATGAGTTAGCTGGATTGAGACCAGCTTTGGCTCTGATCAGCGATGAGGGGAATGGAACATTCACCGGATCAGTGCAATGTGGTGATTGTGGTAAGCTGCTTGTAGCTTAATTTCCCCAAAATCTTGCTGCAAAGAGATATTATTTCAAGCAGCTCAAAGATGTCATCTATATAATATTATACATGTTTAGTATAATATTATTATAGCCTCATTCATACCCCACTCCTCCCTCTTCTCAATTGTAATTAGTTACAGCTTAATTCTTCTCTCAATCTATTTAGCAGGTTAAGGCAGTTAGAGACAGGTTAAAACCTGCATATTTTATTATCATGTATTTGCCCCTTTTGTTGTGTCTAGGAATCCGAGGTTCAACTGCTGCGTTTATCAGAGTAGCAGCCGCCATCATCATACTGATTTCCTTCCTTCGGCTTGGCTTGAAGATATTTCAGTTCGTCCGACTCCTTGGTACTCTAGATTACGTCAGGGATCTTGTCAACTGGATGGAGGTAGTCTTATACATGTGCTCCATCCTCTTTGCGTTTGTATTCTTCACTCCATGCAACTGTCCGCTGGAGTGGCAGTGGCAGGTGGGTGTGGTCGCTGTGTTTCTAACCTGGATTGATCTTATCCATTACCTAGGAAAGAATTCCCTCACAGGTACAGTATAATTATGGTTAAAATTTGTGTGTGAGACATTATTTTTTCCAATAGTTACCATAAATATTATTATCTGGGCATGGGGCAATGAGATCTGTCCTTACAGCATGGCTATAGCTAATATTATAGGAATTTTTTATCGTAATGGTATGACTCAGTTTCCCAATTTTCATTCCCAGCTATAAGTGAGAATGGATCTTGGAACGAACAGCATCTCTCAGCTATACTTTTAACTAATTTCCATTGCAGGGATCTATATACTGATGTTTGTTGACATCTTCTACACCTTCTGGAAGCTGATCATCCTGACTGCCCTCCTGGTGATAGCATTCAGCCTCTCCTTCTACATGGTCTTCAACGAGCCAGGAATCCTGTTCTCCCGTTCCCCATTCGCAGATCCTGCCCGCTCCATTCTCAAAACCATGACAATGATCACTGGAGAGCTCGACTTTGATGCTATCTTTAAACAGACACCAGGTGGTGTATTGACTGCTGATGACGTTCCAGGTCAAGTACCATTTCCTGAAGTCTCCTACATGCTGTGGATCATCTTTCTCATTCTAATGCCCATTCTGCTCTCCAATCTGTTGGTACGTATGTCTACTTGAATCCATGCCACTATAATATCAACACTATCCCCTCCCCCCAAAATCTGCAAAATTCAAAAGCTAGATAAAAATGGGCCTAAGAATGAGGCTATGCCATTAATTGTTTCTTATGCCTAGTTCACACATTGTCAAGGCCCCTGTGTTACATTGTGTTGTATCAAGCTTGCACCCAAGTATTCCAAAGTATCATTATAACTTGGGGCATGCATTTCTGTATGTCTTGTGTGAATAATTACTCTGCTACTATCTATCAATATCTCTCTAGGTTGGTTTGGCCGTTGATGACATTAAAGGTATTCTTGAAGCTGCTGCTTTGAGTAGAATTGCCCTTAAGGTACGTTGGATTGTGGTAATATGTGTATTATGATGGGGAAATAATCGATGCCCCTGCTAATTTCAGTTCATCATCTTTGCACTGTCTATCGTTGTTTCTATCGTAGGTTGATTTAATCCTTAACATTGAGGCACTTATGCCAGATCAACTACATGCCATGTACATCCACAAATACCATAAGCAATACCTCTCCCATAAATCTGATCGCTGGGAGCAGTTCATGTACTGGCTACGGAAGGAGAACAAAGAAGACTTCCGAGTAGCTGAAAATCTAAAGTCTGCCCTCGATCGGGTATGAGGCTGGTTACCATAATTCTTAATGTGCTATGAATAAGTGAATGAATCAAGTAGAAATGCACACCTTGAAAGTATGGGAAATGGCCTGGATAGCGATAAAAATTATATGATATCCTCAGCCCATGAAACGTCTGTAAATCATCTAAAATGCACTTTGCACCCATTCCCAACTTTGGAGGGGTGAAGCTGGCAAAGTGAGACTACTATTGCATTTCTTCTTGAAGCATTCGATAAAATTAATCTCACTCGCAATGTCGTAATAATTATTATGTACTGTAACACACACAGTACAAACAGGACAGCAGTGCATACGCCAAGACACCAGACACCAAGGAGGAGCATACCAGCGAAATCATTCGTCAGCTAGCCAAGATGCAGGAGACACTTAACTCGCTGAGTCAGCGACTAGACAACATCGACAGGAGATATACGAAGCCGCACCATACTGGCCATGAGGTCCATGCAAGCGAGGGCCGGCACCGGCACCATGATCTCGAGGGTTCGTCCGAGGAAGGAGATGGGGGTGAGAGTGTTTCGTCTATAAATCTGGAGGAGGGGGAGGGGGAGGAGCTGGAGCAGCTAAATGGCCCAGCAGAGGAAGAGGTTACAGTGGCTGAAGCAGTCTTATAGCTAAACCCAATGAACAGCAGCATCTGATTAATTATAATATTATTATTATTACTGAGCAGTAACTTTTTATTCTTAGGTCTACAGCTGTCTATTGATGTTACCGTGACTAATAATTATTATTATAGCTGAAAAAATAATATTATTATAGTTATGTAATTACATGACATGTAATGTACGTCATGAACTCTTGATCATGGCTGATAAAAATGTCAGGATTTGCTTGCATTGCATGGTTATATTTATGTTGCAACCCCCCCCCCCCCCCCCCCCCACACACACACAAGTATTTGAATTGCTCTCTCTTATTTCTCCTCTGATCCATCCTTTGATACACTCCCTCTTTCTCTGTCTCCAAAATGTGGTTAATCAATCAGCAAGAGACTACAATTATATTATTATACATTCTATATATAACACTACTGTTACTTTCTGATGTCTCAGTCCTAACATTAGCAATCTGATGGGTGCCATGCATATGGGTAGTTGCTATGGTAGCTAGTGATATTCATCCATTGATCTTTGCAATCACATTCTCGACTGCCTTGGCGATCTCTCCCTCCAGCAGGAGCTTCTCCCACTCTGCAGAAAATGCTGTAATTGTACAAAAATAAAAGTACGTCACCAAAATTAATAATATTATTGTTATTATTGTAGGCCCATGCATACATAATAGGTTGTAATTATAATTACCGTAGGTCGGGTTTTAATTGCGAGTATCTATTAAATGCGAATTGCGAGTTTTTCTACGTTTCGCAATTAATAGATTCGCAAACATAAACGTTCACGTATAGGTACGGGGTCGTCCATCGCAATTATTGGATTCGCAATTTGGCCTGACTTGACTAGAACGCATTTATTAAACTACGCAATTAAAACCCGTCCTACGGTAATATGAGGGCAATTTCCCATGGCTTTAATTGGTATAGATAATGCATTTCAATGTTGTGAAATTATTGCTTTGCAGGCTGGGGTCAAAAGTTGGTGTTGGTACAATTAATGTCATACCATTGCTGGACTTGCTATCCACAAATGACTGCATCATAAGGTTTTGTGCTGTGGGGGGAAAACACGTACAAGTGTTAATTAGGTGACAGATTTAAACAGCTGGTTTAAATGAAGGGGTCATATTATGTGTTTACATGTAAGTTGGAAAGAAGCTATGAAATTAAATTATTGGAGTTTGGTAGCGTTTTTAGTCTACATTATAGAGATGTGTACAAAACTATTACTGTAATTTATTATATCTGTGAAATAATGAAGTTTCATTAACTGCAGTAGCTAATTTTTATTAATTTTTGTTACATACCTCCACATTTTGGCATGAGTTCATTGCACTTCGCTGAATTTCTGGTGGTTGTCCACAGACATGACCGACAGTACTCCTGAATGTCTGTCTCTTGGGTAGCATCCAATGCAGCCAAAATCCTCTCAGCTGCACATACGTAGACATTAATGATTACAGAAGCACAGTTTTAATGAAATTGTATCTAACACTACGTATGGAAAAAAAATAAACATGCACTTTTCTGGTAAAGGTCGTCAATTGCTACCTACCTACTACACCTTATGAAAACTCGTAAAATGCTAATTTCTTACGTTAAATTGGATCATAATAATATTATGTTGTATTCGATTAACTACTGTATTGTTTTTCATACGTTTGCAATTAATGTACTATAATTATTGTTATTGTGGTACAGGATCATCCACTGTAATTGTGCTTGATGTAACTAATAAAATTCCAACCAGCCACGCAGAACCAGCATACTAAAATTATTTATAATTAATATACCTTCATCAGCACAGAGAGCAGCAGTGTCCCTCATAACCTCGATAATCCTCCTGCCAAACCGGAGAGCCTCGTTCCTGTCCTGCTCATAAACCACGGTGGATGAGTTGGAAGCAAGAGTTTCGAGGTAGGCAGTGTCGGTATCCAGACCAATTCCAGCACTGATCAGTGGATCGCTAGTCTTCTTTAAACGGTTGATCACTCTCGTAACGTCCTGGTGGCTCTTACCATCAGTCATGATTACAACAGAGGATGGACGGCCTGCATAAAAATTAATAAGTAACTTATTGGCCTATGAATCCCCTTATCATTGCCTACACAGCACGATCTCCTCATATAATATACCCTCTAGTCTTAAATAAAAACTTTGATCTATGGAAACAACTGGAAAATCGTACTTAATCTAATATAACACATGGATAAAAATTTTCAATTTTAAAAATGCACGTTTTTTCTGGTAAAGGTCGTCAATCGCTCCACATAATATAAACGTTATGAGAATTCATAGAATGCTAATTTATTGCGTTAAATTGGATCATGCATTGTATTCGATTAACTACGGTATTATGCCAATTACTAGACAATTAAAAATATCAGTTTTGGTAGCACTGCTACATGGCCTAACTTATCTATATCTATAGTTACGTACACATCAATGAATCATGCATCGATCAAGTAATATTATTACAAGCTTACCAGTCACTGCCTCAGCACTGTCTGCTGCCATATCCAATGCTGAATAGGGCTGCGTGCTTGTGGCACGAACATTGGGATACTGTAACTCTGATCGAGTTAACTCGGGGGGATTCTGGCCAATAGCATAGTACTCATACACAAGTCTTGGAATGTTGGTTGAAACTATGCTGCTGCACGATTCTTCCAACTCAAACAGATACGAGGCCGAAGTATGCGATTGAAACTCAAACAGAACTGCAGCCATTCTGGCACCGTCACTGTTTCCACCTTGAGGGTTGACGGCAGCCGTGATGAGCTGAAGAACGTATCCGAATCGACAGAATATGTCGTCCCCGACGCTGTCCGTCGAGTCGACCACGAAGTAGATGTCTCGTTTCGGCACACAGGGAGGGGGTGGGGGAGGAGTAGTGACAGGGGCAGGAGTTGTAACTGTAGTAATGGTTTTAATTAGTGAGTTTTCAGGAAGGAAATTTATTAATACACTAACTAATTAAGGGAAACACTTTTCCACACAATTAGCATATAGCGTCTCAAATCCTGGATGTACCAATGTATGGCAAATCACAATGACTGGATGCATGATAAACAAGGGGGCAGCAAAGTTAAGATTTCGCCCCCCCCCCCCCCCCCCCCCCCCCAAGTAGAAGGCTACCATATAATAATATTATTATAGTACTATGCGAGGATGTAGCAAGCAGAATATTATTGTGTGTACTAATTTCAAAATTGTGGGTATGTTGACTGACTTTGCCCCAATTCCCAAAATGGATTATATAGCCGTACGTCAATCCCCTCTGAAAATGGTTTTGTTTGATACTAGGCAAGCTGTCACATTCATTAATGAAATTTGTAGCAAAATTAAGTTCGTGACGTACCAGGGTTTGGTTCTTGGCAGTTTTCTGGCAATCCAGGATCGGACAAAGGACAGCATCTGCCGATATTCTGATCAAAATCAATGCAAATGTGTCCTGTATAATAATATATTCATTTGGCAGAATCATCATCAAAATTGAGTGTGTCCAAAGGAATTTATTATGGTAGTAACCTCCACCAACACTAACATTAAAAATTTGTCTGAGCAGGGTAAGGGCACAGAACGATCAATACCAACTCCCCATAATGACTAGATTTACCTAACAATCAATTTTACATAATCTATACCTGTTACGTTGTAGTACAGTTTCACCTCCACGACTTTGTTGGCGACTGTGAGTGTTGTCTTTGATATGCAAGTCACTCCCTCGTTGGGACAACACCGACGCAGCTTCGAGTTGAAACAGATCGCCGTTGAATCACCTACATTTTTAATGTTCTAGTTTAATTATGTCCCTAGTAATGTTGTCCAGTAAGGGTATCGAATCGTGAAATTTGGCACAGACATGGATGAATATTTAGTAGATATGTGTTCATCAACTGTTTTCGTATTGATGATTATAGGTTAACCTAAGTCTGCTACTTACATACATAGTGACCCCTTACCATATTTAATACACTGGCGCTAGTAGGATATCGATGTGGTATTTAATTATTAATATGCAATCACTGTAATACATAATATGATTAAATGTTTGGCACGTTTTTTTTTTTTACTGAGTCTATGTGGAATCAGAGTTGCATACAGCTATGTCCGAGACCTAGTTAGACATCAACAATAATAGAAGTAATAATAATTATTATTCAAGCTCACCATCGACGGGGCAGACGTGAATGTGGGTATTGTTCCCCCCGGGCGCCGTGAGCCGAGCCGACTTGCAAACGAGAGAGGCGGGCGACACGGCCGAAGCATCACACTGCGACGCTTGCTGCTGCTGCTGTTGCCTGCCGGCCAACGCACGGTGATAGTAGAAGCTGCTCCAGTGATCGGGGATCGCGCTCGCTACTACGAACAGAGCATGCGCAGTACAAAGGAGTAGTAGACAGCAGAGTGCAGCTGGCTTGCTCATCGTGCGAGTACAGCTTTCACTGAATCTTAGATGTTCGAGTCTTTCAGTCACAAGCTATAAACACTCTATAGTCTGGCAACTGAACACTGAAGATCTTCCGCGCAAAACTAGCAACGTATATAAAGTGCGTTAATCCTTACACCGCCTGCATGGGAAACCTTACGGCTTCCGCAGCTATTTTAATTGGCTCGTGTAGTTGCATCTGCTTATTGACTACGCGTCTCGTTAATGTAATTAGCACAATAGGCGTAGACGTGAAGTCATACAACCACCATGTCCGTCCAGGTAAGTTATAAGTTCTCTACAGCTGCTTGTCAATGGACATCTGGTTTACATGACATGACAGTTTGTGCTTCCTCAGTAATAAAATTATGCAGAATTCCCATCATGTTCATAGAACATGGTAATGGTAAAACCAACAGTAGAGCCTTGCCAAAAATTGAATAATTATTATTATTAATATCATGTAGATCTAGGCATGGCCACTAATAGTAGTACAATAAGGCCAATCAAACTACATTATTAGTTTCTCGTCCACCCGTTTTTATATTTCTATGCGGGCGGGCGGTCATTATTCATTATTCCTTATTTTAATATTATGGCATTTTGAGGGTGTGGTTTCCTGGAACCACCCAAATAATTGGCAAAAAAGAGGTGTGGCTGGAGTTTCAAGGCAATAATGAAGGCAGATGTGCTTGGTAGAAACAGACGCGGGAGGTGACGAGAAACTAACATTCAAGTTTGTGTGGCCTAATAATATTATACTATGGTAGGGTGGTTACGTATACGTATGGCCGAAATTTTCACCGGGAGAAATTTTCGCTAATTTCGTCACCTGCACCGAGCCTCATTGGCAAAAGTTATCATGCTACACAAATGTACTTTGTTAAGAATTTCGTAGTGGATATGATGACCTTTATTGCACTGTCAAAATTTTCCACAACTTCTCTACAATAATCTATTATAAAGGTAGCTGAAATTTTTGTCAAAAATAAGGTATAGCCATCGATATTCCAATGAAAGCAGCAGTACTGCTGTTGGCCCTGGAAGTGTTTATTAGAAAATATTAACAATCTATGTATAATGGAGCATACCAGATGTCTTCATTTAACAGGCTTCATGCACTTGTGAGGCTCCATGCAGGGTTCAGGACCTGGCCCTTCCTCCTTAATTACCTTCCACAAAAGCCACAGAAACTGGAATTGCTGGAAGCCATGAGCCAGAAAGCCAAAAAGCCATGCATGAAGCTGCTGTTAGAGTAGCTATGTGGTGAGAAGGAACCAGGAATGGTGTTCCTGGGAGGTCAGTGGTGGGGACAATTAGTGGTAGCTTTCCTTCTTCTGACCTCAGCTACATGGCTACCTGGTTGCTACTTTCACTGCATTTATTATACCAAGTTTAGTGGGGTTAGTTAATGTAAACAGTTGTTGGAACTTTGTAAATTGGTGTAGAAGGGCACACATCCTTAGTAAGTCTTATACTAGGAAACTACAAATTAAATTCTCTAAGGGAGACATCATTTGACAGTGTGCCAAATTTTTGTCTCTCATAAGACTGATTATTGTTATTGACATGATCAGCCTGATACATGTCAATCTTCCCTGAACTTATTATCCTTGCCCACTTGTTCATAAAAGGTTAATTAAAGCTACCTTAAGGACACTTTTGTTCATGGGTACTAAATTTAGCAAAATTAGCGATTTGCCTAATTTTCGCTGAAAATTGTACCCGCAAATATTAACATTTTCAAATAAAAATTAATAATTATGTTAATTTTGAAAAAATCGCTAAAATGAGTACAGTGTGCCAAATTTTTGTCTCTCATAAGACTGGCTATTGTTATTGATATGATCAGCCCAATACATGTCAATCTTCCCTGAACTTATTATCCTTGCCCACTTGGTTAATTAAAGCTACCTTAAGGACACTTTTGTTTATGGGCACTAAATTTAGCAAAATTAGCGATTTGCCTAATTTTCGCTGAAAATTGTACCCGCAAATATTAACATTTTCAAATAAAAATTGTTAATTTTGAAAAAATCGCTAAAATGAGTACCTGCTAAATGGGCTATTTCCGAAATCCACTAAAATTTGTACCCGCAAATAATCGCAGCCCTAAGGTATAGTACCTCTGATTTGGAGTATATTCCATTAGGTATAAAATTAATATCTGTGACAAATAATTACAAATTGGTGGCTAATTATGTACCCATTAGCTGTTATTGGTCTAACTCCCTTGTCAATAGAACTAAACCATCCACATCATCTTGATCAACGCCAGTACCATTAATTTTGTGAGAAATAATTATTACAAATGGGTGACTAATCATGTATCCATTAGCTGTTGTTCGTTTAACTCCTTAGTTCATTGAACTAAACCATCCACATCATCTTGACCAACGCCAGTACCATTTGTGACAAAATTTTTAATAATTAAAAATGGGTGACAATTATTACGTATCCATTAGCTGTTGTTCGTCTAACTCCCTAGTCCATTGAACTAAACCATCCACATCGTCTTGACCAACGCCAGTACCATCAGCAGCAGCAGCTCCACCCTGCCCAGTCCCTGGAGGGCTCTGGTTAGGCAAACTCGACGATATGTCTACCTTCAATGAAGTCTGCTCTGAGTCTTGTTCAATCTCTCTCTCCACATGATCACCTATATACAATGTCATGTATGTACCATAATATAATTTCAACAAAAATTGGAATTTACTATTCTGTTAGCCTGTCCGTAGGCCCTAGCTACAGTGCACCTCCCAGAGATGTGCACTAGTATGTCATGTACAAAATCGAAACCTGGTGGGAATGATCTTTAGCCCATGCCAAACTGTACTAGAGCACCAGAGACCCTTCCATTATAATACCCACTTTTCTGTGTATGCACACACCTGTTTCAATGGCTTATAACCCAGCACTACCGTAATTAAAATAATTAAATTGGTGGTACAAACCTTCGCTCTCCTTGGAAGTGGCGTTCCTGTACATCATTTTGAGTTGCTCTATCCTAGCCTTGGGGTCTGGCAGTTGCTTCACTGCCGCCTTCTTATTCTTTGGGTGCAGAGTTCCATACCTGAGTAGCATGTGCCTAAGCGAAAAAGAGGAAGCTACGTTCGTCATAATAATATTATTATTGTATATTATCGACTGATTGTATGGTTTAATGATTGCATTTTAGGTGAGTTGGACCAAATTATGAATCTGATAATTGTGATGGTTGAGCCCATACCGTTGTAGTATACTGTACATACATGCCCGTTAATTTGATGTTTAGTAGTAATGATTACAGGGGCTTACTCTGCTAGTTTCTGCTGTAGATCTATCGTAGTGTGCTGCAACCTTGCTGCTCCACTGTGAACCTGGTTGAGGTGCCTGTCCTTCTCAAGAAGAGTAATAACTGCAGCAATGGATTAGTTAGGGATGATATTAGTTCCTGCCCCTGAGATTGATTTCCTCTCCCTAGATAGTAGAATCTAACTTCTAACACATATAGAGTACAGTACCAAAGTACTGGAACATGTCATAACTACATATATTATATTAAAAATTCTGTGCTAATGTATATATTTGGCATAAATGCTAAAATCCTGTGTTATTAGCTGTTATTTTATGTATCTTCGTAGGATTATAAAAAATTATCACATCCTTCGTAGCTTATGGTACTTACATTCATCCTGTTGCTTATAGCTGGTGACTGAAGTGGCAATTCCTTTCCACAGCGCATGGTAGTCGTCAAACGATATCGGCACAGCTTTGTTTCGTCGCTTGCCCCGACGACTCTGTGACGTGGATCTCCTCCCTTCACCACTGCCTAATGAGGGGGGCTTACCCTCCAGTGGCTCATCTTCACCTTCATGAGGGGGCAGACCAGCTGAAGTAGATGACAAAGTGAAATGACCAACAGTTGGTAAGATCAAAAAATTTAAAACTGTACCAGAAGATTTTGGAAGGTCTATTCCATGACTCAAGCGGGAATAATATCGTATAGCGGAACAAGAGAGAAAACTTTCACGGATCAGTAGGAAAGGAGCATTTCGCAGAGAAAACTTTTGCGAAATTTTAAATTGATTGCATAACGGGTGTGGCATGCCTAAAATTTTCATGAGAAACACTTGGGGTGGCCGTAAAATCGTGAAATTCAGGAAAATTTTCTCCCTTGAAAGTTTCCTGCTATACAGTACTATAATATTATACATATCATCACTTTGGGCATATACTTGCCTATAATGTTCTGTAGCGCACATACATGTAGCAGATATAAAAGTTTGCATTTTGGGAGCAATAATTACACACATGTATATAACTGCCCACTGCATTCCTCAATGTATTTAGTGTGCTGTATTCTCAATGTACTGTATGTCTGAGAGCCAATTTCCAACATGTACATATACAAGCAAGATCATCCAAGCATTTTTGGAGAAACAGCTGCCATAATTTGTCCCCATAATATCCAAACTTCCTCCATGTACACTAATTATTAGTAATTACAGTGGAATGTTCTGATACAAACAAGAACTCGTGAGCGTTAAAAGGGCTCACATTTTCATGGAAATGTCTATTTTCAAAGATTTTCCAAGGATTTGCACATTGCGCTTGTAATACACTTTCAAGTGAGCCTTGAGAACTAGGGATAGTACTGTATAGCCGGAAATATTGGCGGAAATTAAATTGGGTGGTTGAGCCCAAAATCGCTATTGCAAGAATATTGGCGATTTAAATTTGGCAGTTCAGTACGGGATCATCATGTACGTATATATGCGAGTAGAAAATTTTGGCAGTTGTACTATAGACCACCAAACCGCCAAATTTAATTCCCCGCCAAATTTTCCAGCTATACGGTATACTTTAAATTTTGCCCCATGAAAAAATACAGGTAGGTGTATTTCTCTTACCATCAATCCTAAGGCTTGCTGTGATGCAGTCGAGTGCCATCTGTCTGTAGGTGTGTGGAGCAGTGAGGTAGATATGTGCTGCAGCTTCGTGAACTATACAACCACTGTCAAGCTCAGGGTCACCCAGCATCGCCTGAGGACAAAAATTATAAAACAAAATACCTTATAGCCAGGAAACGAGGTTTTAATTAATTAATGGTGGGGCACCCCTGTAATTTCCCACCACCAACCCAACCTCCCCCAAGAATCATGGATTTTGATTAAGACAGGAGAATGAGAGAATATTATATAATATTATATGAATTTATGGACGTACTTGCAGTGCTAGTAAGATGGTTGTGATGGAGCAATCTTCAGACCAACCCACTGATAACTGGTGGATGACTGGAGAGCCATCATTAGGGTCAACTGTGGTGGGTGGATGGGTGCGGGCATAAACAGGAGCATGATGTACATGGATATGGTCTCTTTCCCTCTCTCTCTCCCCCCAATATACCTAGAGGACACTTTTGTTTGTGGGTACAAAATTTAGTGATTTGACCAATTTTCACTAATTGTACCTGTGAACGCACTATTTCCAAAATTTGTACCTGCAAATAATTACTAAGGTACATCCACCCACACACTGAAAACACGCCATAGACATTTGTACTTGTATGTACATGTCTTAAACAAATTGATTATTAAGATAACATGTACTCTCACACACACACACACACACACGTACCATTAGGGTGGAATGGAACAGTCATAAAGTGAATTTCTGGAGGTCTGCTGTTGAAGTTTTCGTCGAATGACAATTTAACTTGAAACACTCCTCCTATGAATATATTCAAGTCACGATATTATTCCATTATTATGCACATATACATGTATACAGCTAGATTTCAATCATGAGTATCCATTAATTGCAAATTTTGCTTGTAGGTACATGTGTACATGTGTAAAATTTATAATATGCATGTATGGGGGTAGAATTACGACTAGGAGTGCAGACCTTCCCAGTCTGTTCCAGCCAGTCCATGGATCTTGGCATTCCAATGAAATAGATTGTCATTATCAGGAGAGGCTGATATACCCTGTGAGAGAGAGAGAGAGAGAGAGAATGGAGAGACTCAGTGTGTCTCACGTCACACACACACAGGATCTACCGATACATGTGACGACCCCTTACCATTTTACAATACTGCTATCATCGTACAGAGTAACTAACCTGCTAAATATTTACCACTAAAAAGCTCACCGATATTGGGTAGCGATTTAGATTAATCAGATCTCGTCGAAGCAGCAAAAAGGCTCTTGAATGCAAAGCCATCTACTTTTAGTTAGTGATGTCAAATTTCTGTTGTTGCCATGGTGAAATTTCGTATAATTAGAACACACGTTTCGTATAATTAGATTCAAAAGCGACCTTTTCCAAATCCGGATCCCTGCGGGAAGACTTTTGTTCATTTTTGGGTGCGGTGGTTTCATCCACGCGCATCCATGTACCACGATACGGGTGTGCATGCGGTGTTGACATGATAAACTTGACCTTCCCTATTTCTGTCATATCGATCAGATCGGGAGCACTCGAGATCAGGACTAAAATTTAATACAGAGAAGGTGAGCAAATTAATATAATATTTATACCTTAGTACTGTGGTGTTTGCACTCTCAATTCACTGGATAGTGAAAATATAGGATCGTTTTCCTCAAATTATTGGATACTTCGTATCAATTCTATGTGATACACACACACACACAGGTTCAAGCAATTCCCCACAAGTGTCACCACAGACTGCCATCATGTCGTATGTTCTTGGAGTCGATATTGGGACCACAAACATTCGCTGTGTCGCTGTCGACAGCCAGGGACATATCCTCTCGTCCAACCGTCAGGGTGTAGAGGTCGTCCATCCCCAGCCGGGCTACTCAGAAATGGACCCCGAAAAAGTCTGGCTTAGTTTCAAAGATTCGGTGAAACAGACTCTTTCGCTCGGGCATCTAAACCCAAGTGATGCAGATAGCATAGGTATTGCCACCCAGCGCAACTCGTTTCTACTATGGAAACGTGAAACGGGGGAGCCCCTGTGTAATTTGATTACTTGGCAAGATCGGAGGTCGGATGAGGTAGCGAAGGAATGGAACGACTCGATGCAATTTAAGCTCATCAAGTCAGGGGCAAGTTTCATGCACTTCTTCACTCGAAGCAACCGCTTTCTTGCCGCCAGTATTGTCAAGATGACCACCCAGCACGTTGCGCCGAAGCTCTACTGGGCCATGAAGAACATCAAAGGTGCTCAACAACTCGCCAATGAGGGTAAGCTTTGCTTTGGAACAATTGACTCGTGGATCTTGTGGAAACTTACCGACAGTCAGGTACATGCTACTGACTATTCCAACATCTCAACAACTCTGCTTTTCGACCCTTTTCAGATGAAATACAGCGATATTATGTTCAATGTGCTGGGTTTCGAGAAATCGATAGTACCCGAACTTAAAGATACTGGTGGTCTTTTTGGACATGTGGCAGAGCACCATTTTGGAGCTTCAATCCCGATAATGTGTATTATCGCAGATCAGGCGAGTGCAACATTTGCGCAGTGTTGCTGGAGCCCTGGGGACCTCAAATGCACCATGGGAACGGGGATGTTCCTGGCAATTAACACAGGGCGTAAGCCTCATGCATCCCTGCTGGGGTACTACCCTGTTGTTGGGTGGAAAATTGGTACAGACTTGACCTACTTAGCCGAAGCCAATTTCCCCAGCAGTGGCAGTGTCATGGAATGGGGCAAGAACTTTGGTCTCTATTCCAATCCATCAGAAACCGATTCCATTGCGCAGTCGGTTCCTGATTCCGGAGGGCTAAGCTTTGTGCCGGCTTTTGACGGGATTCAAGTGCCCCACAATGACCCCTGTGCTACAGCAGGCATGTTGGGAATTTCGCACAATACACGTAAAGAGCACATGGTCCGTGCTTTGCTTGAATCGCTCTCGTACACCGTCAAACAAGTTTACGACGTTGGAACAACCGAAATCGACCTCCCGATTAATATTGTCTGCGTTGACGGTGGTGTCACGAATAACGATTTCATCATGCAGCTCGCGAGCGATCTGATTGGTCGAGAGATTCATCGTCCCAAGGATATTGACCAAACGGTGTACGGAGCCGTTTATGTGGCAGGGCTGGCGTCAGGATTTTGGAAATCTCGTGAGAAAATTCGAGAATTCAAGCACTCAGATCGCGTGTTTAAACCCCAGCCTAGAAACTCTGAGAAGACTAAGAAAGAGATTGAGAACTTCAAGAAATGGCAGCAGGCGGTCGAGAGATGCCTAGGGTGGTATACGCAGATCGAAAATGGACATTCTACGTGAAGACCTACAATCATGCTAGCTTAGTATTATGTCATAATCAATCTACATGTATAATTATTATTGTGCATATACAAATCATGTGACAATCTCAGTGTGATGCATCGATGATCCATCAAAACAATGCGTTATGCAAGCCTCGAGCTCATCCCTATAATAAAGTTTTTGAAGTGACATCGTTCTCAGTTGCATGCATGAAACAAACGAAGAATCTGATTCTTTGCCGACAACTTAACTGTTCAGTAAAACTTGCCGAAGTTTCAACTAGATGCTCTAGTCATCCTTTTGCCCTATGTCATAACCAATCCAGTATAATAATATTATACAAAATTAATCATGTGACAATCTCAGTGTGGTGATGCATCAAAACAATGCGTTATGCAAGCCTTGAGCTCATCCCTATAATAAAGTTTTTGTTGCTATTTATATTATAATAACTTTTGTTTTTTTTTTGTATTGTAATAAAGCCCCATCACTGGTATAATAATATTCTGTTGAGCATAATTATAGATCTTTGTATAGTTTTTAAGGCACGCACATGGACACAAAAGGTATGCATAAATTATTATCCACACAAACAGAACATAAATAACACACACAAAACGTATGAGTGATAGAGCTTACGCCAATATAATTAGTATACAATAGATAATTATACAACGTAACACAAATTAATTAATATTGAGAAAAAAAAGAAGAATTTAATTATGTGCCTCGTTTTCAATTTCGGAAAAACGTTGAAGAGCTTCTCAGAGGCAATGATACGGCATAATAGTGCTTTTTTTCTTGTGCAGTTAAAGAGGTATGACCCTTATTTAATAGATAATAATTACACTTTTATTAATACACACCTATATTTAGTAACATAATGAGACCATTACAGTTACATCATTACAAACACAAATGAAAAAAAAACAGACTAGTGACTGGCAAATAATGATTTTTTTCAACTTTTTGTTGTAAAGTCTATAATTTTTTTTTTACCGGGCTCTCTCCTTACTATTAGTTATTAGCACCTGGCCTAAAGAGTTGATATCAGGAACTCGGTCGTTTGGGGGTTCGTCGTCTATGGAAACAGCAACATCTACAGGGTAGAGAAAATGGGCGGGGGGTGTAAATGTGTACATATAGATTTACTTGCACCAGTACCATTTTTATAAATCTCCCTCCCCCTCCCTCCCTCTTTCTTCCAGCTCTCTCTCCCTCCCTCCTCTCTCTCTCTTTCCCTCTCTCTCTCTCTCACTCTCCTTCTCTCCCTCCCTCCCCCCACCTCTTTCTCTCTCTCTTTCCCTCTCTCTCTCACTCTCCCTCTCTCCCTCCCTCCCTCTCCACCTCTCTCTCTCTCACTCTCTCTCTCCCAAAATACTCACTTTGTTTCTTCTACTACTTCAGGTCCAGGGTTAGCTGCTCCCCTTCCTGCTCCCTCTCCTCCTCTGTCCCTCGTCTCTCCGTTTCCCGGGTTACCTTGTCCGACGTTGTAGTTTGGCGGAGCAGCTTGACTGTCCATTGGTCGACTGCTTCCAGCAGGTTGCGAGTCTTGAGTTACTGTCTGTGAATTAAGAGGCAATTCTACCATAATTCGAGTCAGTCACAATAGTCAGTCAATACCCAAAATTAATCCAATGGCCCTAAAAATTTCGCAACCATCACTATTGATCCCTCCCCCCCCCTCTTGAATATTTTCTAAATGAACCCATGTCCTCAAGTCTCCCCAGTCTTTCAAGGCTTAGGAGTTTAAATAATTTCTACAGCCGATTGTTACTTCATGTACGATGTGCATACCTTTGTTCTAGTATCTCTGATATTCTGTGGAGGGTTGTCTGCAGTCATCTGAGCTATCTGTGTGTGCTGCAAGGAGAATAGGTAAGGGTCGTCAACACAAAATATCACTATAGCCCTTTCAAAGAGTACAAATGCACAGCAAAACTAAGATTGTCAGATATGGTCCAAATAATTGGAGATTTGTAGGAAGCACATACTTTTCTTCCATTTTTGTGTGATAATATTGTGTACGTTTTCAATGGGTAAAGGGTCGTCATACTTACATTTTCTCTTCCAGTCCAGTCGAAGACATCATCGTGTGTGTAGCCCTTTCTGTCATAGAGATCTTGAAACAACTTTCTGAGATAGTTGTAGTCTGGCTTCTCAAAGAAGTCTAATCGTCTGACGTAGCGAAGGTACATGGCCATTTCCTCTGTAATTAGAGAAAGTAAAATTAAAATTTCACATAATAATAAGGTTGTAGGCAGGATTGGTGAAGCATGCGTACATATAGAAAGAGAAAGAGAGGGAGAGAGAGAGAGAGGGAGAGAGAGAGGGAGGGAGAGAGAGAGAGAAAAAGAGAGGAGAGAAAGATACTCGACTACTACCACACACCTGGGAAGTTCTCACAGAGCACCTCTATGGGAGTCGATCTCTTCGTGTCTCCGATCTTCTGGTACCTCTCCTTGAGTGTGTCCGCCTTCAGCCCCTGCCAGGGAAGGTTGCCGCGAAGAAAGTACATGAACATGTGACCAAGAGCCTCCAAATCATCACGACGACTTTGCTCTAAGGGCAAAAGAGACACAACAGACATACACATGACACATTATACATGTGAATCACAACATTATACATAATAATAATATTATTATTATGTACAGTGCAGGAGGTTTATTTTCTATATGTACATGTATGGAGACACTGGACCAGGGGTATATACTTGTAGGAATAATTTGCTGGTTCTTTTAGTGGTGGGGGGGGGGGGGATCAGTACTTATCGTATGTACACATGTAGGCAAATAGCCATTCTAAACAGATTTCATATTGATTCTACAGTACATGTATATACATTGTAAATGATTCATCATAGCTAAACCAATCATAGTCTATATAAGGGGGACCCCCTTGATAAACGAACCCCCCTATTCAATGAATAGAAATTACCCCTTTCTCACCACCAAATGCAAACAACCACACACCATAGTCAAATACACATTAAATAATTAAAGGAGCGACCCATTTTGAAACTAGCGCTGTCTACAACAATCAATCTACCTTTGCCCAAGTGGGTGTTGATGCTCATATATCTGGCCGTCCCCGTCAAGCTCTTGTGCTCGCGATACTGAATGTGCTTCCCACTCTCCGGATCGATGAACTCCTTGGCTAGACCAAAGTCGATAATGTGGACGATGTCCTTATTTGGTGTGCCGTGGCGACCCATGAGGAAGTTCTCCGGCTTTACGTCGCGATAGATCAAGTGCTTGCTGTGTACGTACTCGACTCTGGTAATCTGGGGAGGGAGGGAGGGAGAGAGAATAAAAAAGAGGTATATTTAATGACTAAGCTCTACTCTGGCTGATACATACTATAAATATTTACACATACATCTATATATGTAAATATTCATGACAAATCTATCCCTTGATCCCTGAAATGAGGATACTCCCTTAATTAGGACACAATCCCACAGTCCCAGCTACAAACTAAGGAAGTGTGGATATCTTATGCAGGTACATATACATAAGCACTTTAAAAATATACACTGTGAACTGGTGTACACATGTACTTAATCTTCAATATGCAATGTATAGCTTCATCCACAAAGTGCTATTTTTATACCGGCCAATGTTTAATTATAGAACACTGACCACAAGTACAATGGAAAGGCCAGCTGTGTAGCTATTTTTATCGATATTGAACAATAACTCGGTGGGTAGGTGTACACACTTACACACAAAGCCAACCGTAAAACCACAGTATCCTGATACACCTGGTGAGGACAGTGTAGGGCGACCCTTTCTCTTCCTCTCTCTCTCTCTCTCTCTCTCTCTCTCCCTGGCTCTGTCTTTCTGTGTGTCTACCCCAACCCAACTCCCCTCCCTGGACACACCCTTTGGACTGTATAGTCTCTCCCCCCCCCCCCCCCCCCCCCTCTGTCTCTCTCTCTCCCTTCCTATATGAAAATATGCTTACATACATGTACACATGAAATTTTCAGAGGAAAAAAGTACATATACAAGTACATATAATTACACTTTTATTGCTTGAATGCACACTACATTTATGCACAGTATTGCCTGACCTATAATTGTATTTTTATTGCCCTAGGGCCCCCTCGTTCAAACGCACACTTAGACAATAACAGAAACCCATATTATGTACACACAAGTGGAACACATCTACATGTATAAACGATCACTCACGGGCCAAAAAAATCAGTGACTATAATATAGTATTATAATGTACTTGAGGTGAGTCATGTATGGAGTTTTGCCACTTGGAGTTTGAACTAAAATACAGCTGTGATAAGGAGCTGGTGGCTGCCTTACACAGTGACCACCATATTATACTGGTTCGATTGTGCATGTACATGTACATGTATACTACAGGCATGCACACGTACATGTATAGTGTATGTATAATTTATGTACATGTACATGCACACGCCACTCAGTACATGCAGTGACTAAATTAATGTATAGCAATAATATACACATGTCAGATGGTGGTATTATCTCCTAAGGGAGTTGCAATTTGGCTGGAGAACAAAAGGGTACATATTCACACCTCTCAACCCTAAAACATCTGAAATCACTTGCATGCACACACCAAACATTCTCATCCATGTACTATACCCTCTCCCCCACTTTCCTCCCTACCTCCTCTCTCTCCTCTCTCTCTCTCTCTCTCTCTCTCTCTCTCTCTCTCTCTCTCTCTCTCTCTCTCTCTCTCTCTCTCTCTCTCTCTCTCTCTCCTCTCTCTCTCTCTCTCTCTCCCCCTCTCCCTCCCTCTCTCTCACACGTATAAGCACGCACACACTGATGAACTTACTAATTGTATTGCTATCATAAGTACAGTCTTGAGCGAGAACGTTCTATCACAGAGGTCAAAGAGGTCTTCTAGACTAGCTCCTAGTAACTCCAGCACCATGGCATTGTACTTGCCACATGGACCAAAATAATACACCTGTGGAATACCCGCTAGAGGGGTGGGAGAAGGCATATGAGAGAGAGAGGAAGAGAGAGAAGGAGAGAGAGAGAGATGGAGAGAGGGAGGGGGAGAGAGAGAGAGAGAGAGGGAGGGAGGGAGAAAGGGAGGGAGAGAGAGAGAGGGAGGGAGAGAAGAAAATAGACAGAAAGAGGGATAAAAGCATGTATAGGCACGTGTTAGTTACCGTAAATGCATGTGGAAAGTTACACAATATTACGCCTGCATATGTCAATTCATGTGTGTGTGTAGGCACTGCTTGTAGGTGTCAACTACAGATTGTTCTCATGTATAAGACCGCTTTGTGTACATTTTGTGAGTTCAATTGTGTACATTGATAAGTACAAACACACATACACACATGCGGAGAGTTCCAGGTACAAAAACATTTATTTCTACAAATCTTAGGGAAAGCCACCGAGTAATAAAACGTGCTAGCCTTGGAAACCAAAAAGGACTAGTACTACCGCTACCGCTGGTTTACATGCTGACAATGTCATCTACAGCTTATACTGCAGACCACGAATATTGAGTATTTTTGCTTGGAAAAATATACACCATAGTTGAATTTTTGTGGCCGATGACCTTTGGTACGACACTCTACGTTTGTATAGGCAAATGAACTCTAATTTTTTGATGGATTTCACCAATTTAATGAAAATGATCCAATCTACATGTACTGTACATACATGTACATGTATATGCCCTACTGTGTACAAGCATTTATAATTAGACACAAGTCCTCTTCTTAATTTTTACCTCAAAGGCTCCAGGGACTAGTCTGGGGTGGTACAAGGAACAATGCAATTTCCACCCACAGTGAGCTATAACGATCAGAATGGCTCAGCCACAGAAACATGCACTAGTGCACGCACACAGACACACACCCTTTCTTTGGTAAAGGGTAATATCTCTGTGTTGTGGGGGCAAAAATGGACCTTAGCATGTACTAGTAATTAAAGGGAGTCGTGCTCAGGCCACTGGGAGTTATTATACCCAAAATTTACTAGTTTGTCAACTGAGGATATCGTTTTAAACTTTCCAATACATCAATATTGTACATGTACAAGTACATGTACACATATTGCTACACAATGTATGTACATACGTACGTACATGTAAGCAAAGGTATAGTGGTAATCATGTGATGGATGTCAACTTACGTGCATTTCCTAATGTTCTGTAGAATCTGTACTCGAGGTGTAATTGGGGGGCTCTTGTCTTCATAGGTTCCTAGGAGAGAGAAAGAGATAAAGAGAGAGAGAGAGAGAGAGTAATATCAGCAATTACAACAGGAGCCATCCCCCTAGTGACATACAACCTACGTACATGTATTCTCTTCCAAACATCTCATTGGTCATACAATGACAATCACCCGATTACGAACATGCGCACAATGCATCTAGTAGAATGGCTGGCAACAATGAGCATCTTGTGCACGGAAACTAGCAATCTAATTTGCCCAGAAACAAAGCCCATAGACGACGAGTTCAATGTGTAGACTACCCCTATTGTGACATCTAAAACAATACAAAGTTGAAAATTTAGGCTAAATGTGTGGGGCGTGTTACGATGTGTTTTCATAATAGCAGGCACACATTTTTGAAGATGGTACATATGTACGTACATTCACATGTACATGTACATGTAGTACTCACACATGTACATACATGTACTACTCGAAAGGCTTTTTTCCCTTCCAAGATGGAATGAAAGATCTACGGCGCTCTAGTACAGTCCAGCTGCTATCAACACAGAACTGATATAAATAAATAATTGTGACCGGATTTGGGAAAACCCTCCGTATGGGATTTTTTTAGAAAATTGAGTTTGATGCATGGTTGATAAGCTCTACTATAGAGCTAACCCGCGTTCAAGTCTTAGGCCGATTGTGCGCTTGGTTGTGGAGATACAGCGCTTTGTTTGCGATCGCGCCACACCCCCAATAATCGAGAAATTACGGTCTAAAGGCGTTGCTATGCACGCGTATGGCGTTTCCGCATACTACCGTGACCCGGAAATCAATTAAATGGACCTGGGCGGAGCCGTCCGAAATGAACGTAAAGATCGAGCAAGAGTTGAATTTCGTTGTTGACAACGACAGACGATTGTTCTTAGATGCCCAAGAAGCTAAAAAGGTGAGCGAACGTACAGTAGATCGATGAATCTAGCTGTCTCTAGGTAGAGAATTCTAATTACCGCCCATAGCAACGGGCTCCGTGTACGGCGGCTGTGCCGACTAGGTGGGTCAAAAGGAAGGCTTATTTCGCCTTCGTATAGCACGACTAGCCTCCGTAGAAGACGGCAACAGTTAGAAGAAGGGTTGTTCGACATGTATATGACAAAATCTGGACTTTGATAAATTTCAACCTGAGCTACTAAAAACGCGCATTGCGCGAATCGCGCACAGATCCCATACGGAGGGTTTTCTCAAATCCGGTCACAATTGTTGGCCATCACCTAGCAACTCAAAGTTTTATAGGCAAACTACCAGCTATATATAAGAGGGGTGTGGGTTAATTATCATAGGGTAGGCCAATAATGAGAGGGGGGTCATGGGCCAACAAACTAGTTACAAGACCTTAATTTGGGGTACATTCGACCATGCACCCCAAATAACGTTTTGCACCCATAACTTGTCAAGGCCCCATGTACCATAATAGTGCATAGACTTTGCCAGAGCAGGCCGGTACTGCCTGGGGTGGTTTCCCTGGATGTGGTATCAGCCATGGAAGATCAACTTCCGCAATTCTAAAGAAATATCTAATATTCATATTCTCACGTACGTAATTTAGTTAGTCACAGTATCCAGCCCCTAGAGTATATCATATTAGCAACATGATTGAGATGACTCGTAAACCACGACATGGCGATCAGTTATGGAACACTCTACGCTAGCAAGCCTCGACAAATGTTAACATGCATGTTCTATGTTCTATATGACTACCACTTAACATGTTAAGTGTTCTCTCAAGTACAATTGCTTAAATTTAAGGGCTTTCGTTCGATGCAACTTAAATTCTCTTAACCAACCACTCCCACTGTACACCTTGAGGTAACTCAAGGGTAAAACTCTGACTATAAATGTGCTTAAGCCTAACGGATAATTTCCTTTGATCTTTGATTGGGAGGAGCTTAATGTAAGTACAGTACGGTGCATGAGTGGAGTACAAAGGTCAAGTGTACTCACCAACTTGATGGCGACATGTTCGTTGTTGTACAAGTTCTTCCCTGCAGTGCAGAGGGAGAGAGGGAGGGAGAGAGAGGAGAGAGAGAGAGGGAGAAAGAGAGAGAGAAGTAACACAGATTCACTATTAATACATGTACTTGCCCAAATCACTGCCCCTGAAATGAGGGTAACTCCTTTAATCAGGAGACTAATGATATCAGCTGAAACCAGGACATGATCTAACACAATCTGGAAAAGGTCACCCAATATTATGTCGTGGCTTAATTCATGGCACAACAGAACAATGGGCAAAGTAGGAAATGCTGATTAGGCAAAATAATGACGGTATCTCCCCTCAACTTAATGACATTCATACCAATGTTACTGGTTTCTAATGGAATACCTGTATGTATACATACACAATACTCTTTCATTTCCTCGTTCTCTAGAGCTCTCTCTCTCTCTCTCCCTCTCTCTCCCCTTTCTCTCTCTCTCTCTCTCTCTCTCCCTCCCTCCCTCTCTCCCTCTCTCTCCCCCTATGCACACAGAGTACATGTACACACGCACAAACGCTATGGACAGAGGATCCGGATAGAGCTAGCTACTAGTTATCATCAGCTGACTAAACCAAATTATGACTATACTGTAGATGCACCAATGGCTCACGATCGATAAACACATACTACTGATGATTTATCAATAGATACGGGTGCCTGCCAATATTGACGGCACTGTTGCTTGCACACAAAGGATCCGTTCCCAAGCCATCGGCTTTTTGTTGTCCATTTAATAATGCTGATAGAAGGGTGTGAGGAAGAATTTCATGAAAAATGGTCTGAAGATTTTATTTTGTACTTACATGCATGTGATCCCCCCTCCCCCCACCTCTCTCTCTCTCCCCTCTCTCCCTCTCTCTCCCGCTCTCTCTCTCTCTCTCTCTCTCTCTCTCTCTCTCTCTCTCTCTCTCTCTCTCTCTCTCTCTCTCTCTCTCTCTCTCTCTCTCTCTCTCTCTCTCTCTCTCTCTCTCTCTCTCCCTCTCCCTCTCTCTCTCTCTCATTCTCTCACTCACATAGTCAATCATTATATATACACAGAGATGTGTACATTGTATGACACTACAATCAATGTACACGTATATGCAAACATGAACATATTATTATTATACACATTCATCTGTTTAAGTTAAGTGTACTATACTATGTCCACAATTTCACAAAAATACATACCCTCAGGCAAAAATATCAATCGCAAGAGCTACGTACATGTATGCATAGATATACACAGTGAACACAGCAGTGATATTGTGGTATCCAAGTAACACCAATAAAAAAGGCTGTCAGGTTGTCACATGACCTTGCCAACACAGCATTACATCATAGACAATGGTGACTATTTATGATCAAAACTACCCATCATGAGAGTAGTGATTTCATACTGGGTAATCCTAACCAATATCTCATGGTTCCAATTACCTGGACTGGTTAGCTGGGCGTGTCATGCATGTATACTAGACTTTGGACAACCCAAAAAGCTTAAAAGCTTAAAAGGTGACAAAAAAGTACACAGTGAAGTGTGTCACTTAGTGCATACACGTGCAAATTGTACCCTGGACCATACCTATTTATGACACTGAACATTACATCACCTACACTGGGCTAGGGTCAAATTATCAGATGACACAATGCCATAAAAAGTATGAAAGTCCAGTTGGTTTATCTTCCACAGCCAATCCCAAACTTAGTGTGGGGCACGCCACTACGTTTCAACTATCAATGGCTTTCCTAGCAGACCAAAACTAGGTGAACATTCGGATAGATAGGAGTTACTAAAAAATCATTTCTATAATTAGAAGGAAAAAAAAACAATACGTACACAACACAGACGTGAAAAGCTTTAAATATTCACACAATTTACACCTATGCACAACACATGCATGTACACATACATGTATCTGACATGCACATGTACCTGCACATGTGATACGCAGACATAGACGGCAAACTAGGTGTTGTCCCGAAAAAGCCAAAAAGCTTTTTCAAGCTGAGAGTGTGTTGGCAGGTGATATAGTGAATGGGAAGGGGATATTGTGAAATGAGACATTGTTTACCCACACTGAGAAGGCCAGCCATGTCTCATCTGGCTTCCTCAAGGGCAAGGATACAGGAAAGGCAGCACAAGTACTAAACATCCTGAATGTCAAGGAGGTTAACCAACAAAAGTCTCACGCCCCCTCTCTACCTAGGTTCTCTCACCCCCTCTCTACCTACTTAATCTCTCTCTCTCTCCCCTCTCACTCTCCCTCTTCCTCTCTCGCTCTCTCTGTCTCCCTCTCCCCCCCCCCCCTCTCCCTCTCTCTCCCCTCCCTCTCTCGCTCTCTCCCTTTCCCTCTATCCACTCGGTCTCACCTAATCTTAGTTCTCCAAAGTTTCCTGATCCTATCTTCTTCCCTACTCGAAAGTTGGGTCCCACCATCAGTACTCCACTGTGACTGGATGACGCGGCAGGACCACGTAGACTGCTCTGACTGTTCCGACTTGTCCGTCTGGGATCGTTATATCTGTCCCTCTCTCGTTCTCTCTCTCTTTCTCTTCGATCTCGAGATGCCATTTTGTACCACCTTCTTTTTTCCACACACTGGAATGCTATTCAGTAACCTTTCTGATACAAAAATCAGAACCTTTTTCCACTGATAAGTTTCACAGAAAATATTTCTGGTACAGAGCACTTTTTTGTTACAATCCGTGCTACTTCAGAAGGATTTGAAGATCAAGACTGTCACAGTAGAATATACCACTCTTGCTCTCTCTCTTACGCTTCAGATTCACAGGAAATATCTTGCAATAAAATCCAGGAATGGTGGGATTTCTGTAGAACAAAGAAACAATAGGTTAGCTGGAAATTGCACTAGTGGTGTTTATAGACAATGCTTTATTCTGTGGGGGAAACAGAGAATCAAGCTGGTAGAGAGTCTAGGTGGGTGAAGCTAGAAATAGACAGTAAGGTGTACAAAAATGAGTGAGAGAGAGAGAGAGAGTTAATCAGAACACAGTATGACACATTGTCTCAGCTATACGATATGGAGAAGTTAAAACTACCCTCAAACGAGGAGACCTCCTATAATCATGAAATAATTTCAGGCCTTTCTAAGACATACAAAACAACAGAGCGGTTCACATTGTCTCGGCTACACGATATGGAGAAGTATGTACATGTACATGTAAAATTACCCCTCAAACGAGGTGACCTCCTATAATCATGAAATAATTTCAGACCTTCCTAAGACATACAAAAACAACACAGCAGTTCACTACAGTCCTTGGGGTGGCTAAATAGCACCAAACAAATCATTTTTTCATGCAGAGGAAAGCATTCTAGTATACAGGGACTTACTTAAAAATGGGGGAGCACATGGACATCCCCCCTAAGGTCTAATTCCTCTCCCTAGAATTACTGGTGTACATAATAGGGCATAGTACTGAAGTACTGAGTCATGTCAGATTTCCCTCTAATAATAATTGGTAAACCTATTTCAAACTCTACTTTTAACAGTTTGCTGGTAACTGTCACTCACCACTGTACAGGAAATGCAGATTGATATGTGTGAGTGTGTGTGTATTTATGGAACAAGTGGCTGGTGATCTATTAATAGAATCATCCACTGAACTATGAATCTGTTTTTTTGTTAGAAGACAAACAAATGAACCCCTGGGTGCCTCATCTACATGTACTACCCAGTAATCCACAAGTGATGGAGACAGTTTGGGAATTTAGAGGTATCCCCCATTTTAGAGATAGTTCCATGCTGTACTATATATACTGTATTGAAGCTAGGGGTAGTTTTGTACACTTTTCTATGCAGCAGGGGCCATGCATAGTATCTTGACTAAAGGTGTCCTCATTTCAGGGGTGTTTTTGTACACCGCTCTATGTAGCTAGTGTCTTAATTAAAGGGGTGTCCCCATTTCAGGGGCACTTCTGTGTAGTAGCAGTGTCCTGATTAAAGGAGGTGCCTTCATCTCGGGGTAGGTTCACATACCAAATCTATACACACCACTGAAATGGGTTCCTAAGTGTGTCTATGTTGCATATTGATAAAAGTCCAGTACATTTGTTCAGACTTTGTATATGTGCATGTTGTACATGCATGTACATTACAGTTGCTTCCATACAAAGTAAGTGCTACATGCGGGCATGCCCATGTACATGTATATACATGTACATACATGTGACATGACAGGTGAGCAAAATTTAATGTAGTGGGTGTATCCAATGATGTAATCACACTCCCAAAAGCGCTTAAGCTCAATAGTTATCGACTCCCAAAATAGCTGACTCAGGTTTTATGGACACAAAAAGGTACTACCGTAAAATAACAATGTTAGCAACACAATAATTTATTATGCATATATACACACACACACACACTTGAGAGGTCACTCAAAGCTGAACAGAGAGAGAGAGAGAGAGAGAGAGAGAGAGAGAAGGCCTCTCCCAGGCAAAGTGGCTATATAATATAGACCTGTCTTGAATGGAAAGTGGAACCTTCAAAAGGGACCACAAATGTTATCCATTTTGCAGATGGCCTAGAAACAGCCTTTATCCCGTCCAAAACTATCAGCCTAGAAACAGCCTTTATCCCTTCTAAAACTATCAGGCAAACCTAGCAACACTTATAGCAAAAGAAAAGAGTCGTATATGTACATGATAGAGGTTCATTGCTAGTGAAGTAGGCGTGGCTTCCATTTTGGCCTGGTTTCCACACTCGCCTCTCTACCCCAATTAGTCTTGCAGTGACCAATATTGCTTCTTCTTGGTAGCCACACCCCTATGCAAACTTCTTAGCTTTTCAGCGCTGAAAATACCGAATTGCTAAAGGAGAGAGAGTCTGGGGACGAGGCTAGGTTTCGGGAAGTTATCGACTAGCTCCAATGATTAAACCACTTCACAAACACACCAGTAACATTATACACTATGCTAATAATTACAGGGGCAGGCAATATGGGGAGGATACTAAATATAGCCAAGTACATATTATTATATATAGGTGATAAGTACTTCATTAACGACCCTATGATAATCAAGTTGTAAAAAAATCGTTCAAGGTGACCTAATCTTAATAGCACACTAATGCAGTACCACTTTAATTACAAGCAATACAATTCAATATTAATACTATTACACCAGTAATCAAGGGAGCTCTTAATTCTATGTACATACCCACCCACGCCCATTTTTTTTTGGAAAAATTAGTAAACGTACGTCACATTACGAAAAATCGTTTATACTTGAGCTACTTTTTTGGCTCCACAAATTTGCTATACAAACGTACACAGCAGACAGAATTATATAATTATGACAGTGTTGAGTGTTTTTAATTAATCGATAAGGAAGTGTATATATAAAACTTTCTGAAATTGGGACACCTCTTTAGATTTAGAAAGTACGACTCCTCTAAATTTGCAAAAGCTACACCTAGAGGGAAAACACCTCCTTTTAATCAGGACACTATGCAGCTACAAACAGAAATGTACAAAACTACCCCTGAAATGAGGACACCTCCTTTTAACCTGGACACTATATAATATTATTATAATACACGACATTGTACATGGTCCCAGCTACATACACGTAGATTTTAGAGAGGTGTACTAACTTGCATCCACGCACCTGGGATCGTGCATGCACAGAGTTTGTATCGATCAAAGATGCATCCCTACGTCTAGTAGTCTAGAGGTACCCTACAAAAAGGAGTTCCACTACACACGCATGCACACATGCGAGCGTACACTGTACATCAATGTGATCATCCTTAGAGTCTAGTATCCACACACGCACGAAAATTCAGTATATTATAAACTTATCTTCTACTACCAATTTCAAACCTAAGGGACAATCGTCCCATGGCATTGCCTGCCCAGGCAAACCTAATCCCAGCAAAAAACAGTGCCAATACATGTAAATGTGGGTGTCTAGCCTTGAGAACTAGGGGTGGTAGACACCTAGCTAACAGCAGTATACCCTACCAAACTCACACGATTGGAAAATTCTGTTGAAACTGACCTGAAGAGATTTTGAGAAGAAGGGGGGTGTACAAGTGTGATCTTAACTTCAGACAGAGTCAGATGGGTGCACTTATAGACAAACTTTGAATGTCTCCTAGACAATCTTTGGAAGAGAGAAAACTTCTTGAATGAGCTGAGAAGGTGGTGTTGGTGTGTGTGTAGCTACAATACAGGGAGGATTGGGTGAGGACAGAGATAGTTGAAGAGTACCAGTGTCAAATTTTAGCCTTTCAGTCAAGTGAGACGAGTGACCTTTTCTTTCAAAAACGTCTTGGTTGCAAGTTTGAACGACTTTTTCGCTTGACCAGCGACAAAGGTTAGCTTCTTAGCTTTTCAGCGGCCCTTCATACAGTCACAAAGAAACACCTTGCCATGATATGGTACGCCAAGACTGAATATCAACACCAGACGCCCGACTACACAAATACTCGCCAAGTTTCTTCTCTGGTGATACTTGAGAGGATGGGAGGGATTACGGACGTCCACGAAGTAGCTAGAAGCTAGCGTTGGTAGGCAAACGGCAACTCTCTTTGTCTTCTGTCGCTCGCAATCGAGGTGTTGTTTCGCTCGTCTCTCTCTCACTCACTCATTCACTAGTTGGCGAAATCATCCGCTCGTTCGACTCGCCCAATCTACGAGAGCGCGTGACAAACACGTGACCAGAAAATGTGCAAGGGGCGTGGCACTTTGGTGCGCTTTATTTGGAAAGGCGCCCGCTGCAAGCTGCAAGATGGCTGCCGCCACATACAAGCAAGATATGGCGCCGAAAGGCGGCTATCCGGAGATTAACTACGTTCGGAATCTCCCGAAACGCGGTCCTCCTGGATGGGCGATTATGCTGGGCGGCGTCGCCGTCATGTCGTTTGGCTTTTTGGTCGTTGCAAGGGCAAACCAGCGAAGAAGGTACATGTGCATGTACTAAAGAAGTGTTCGTGTGTTTGGGGTCGATGATATCACCGTCTGTGTATGTATTCCTGTCTGAGTGTGTTCGTAAATCACACAGTGCGCTATGTTGACCTATGCACTGCATCTGCCAAGAAAATTAATTAATGGGTATTGAAAGTCTACCTTTATTAAATAAACGCTGTGTCTACAGTGCCGGTACCGGCACCGCAATTTAAGCGTTATAGTGCCGTAAGTCCATATAAAATACTGTACTCTTACGTAGCCCTAGTCCCCTCCCCCTCCTGCATATGGCAATATAAATTTGTACATAAATTTGCCGGCACTCTAGACACTGCGTTAAATAAAACGATGATCCTGGGCCAAGCATGGGGTCCCCAATCACCTTTGCAAAGGGATTGGCAAACATAACTTTGCGTTTCAGTGTGAAAAATCCAGGACCAGAAATAGAAATACAATTTCATTAAGATTATTTTATTACTTGGATCCATGCATGGAGTAGCCCACCGTTTAAACACCTTTTTTTGACAGATACGATCGTAGAGACAAGCTTTTAGCAAGAATGGCACTCATACCTCTATTACAAGCAGAAGAGGACAGAAGGTTAGTGACTCTCTCAGTAGTAAATCTGTGATGAGTATAATGTCCAATAATATTGATTCACGCTAGTTTTCCTATCTAGCACCAAAGTGGTACTATAATATTATATTTTCTGTTGCAACTTACCGTATAGCCGGAAATATTGGCGGGAATTTAATTTGGCGATTGAGCCCAAAATCGCTATTGCAAGAATATTGGCGGATTTAAATTTGGTGGTTCGGTACGGGATTGCCATAATATGTATATGTGAACGCCTGAAGTAAAAATGGAACCCTGGGCACACCCCACATTTTGTGATTTTTTTGTTGGAATCTATCATACAACATCTCAAAAATTTCCTTGCAAAAAATTATGATCATATCTTGAACCAATAGGGAGTTATAACTGATTGAAGGTACCCAAGTACATAAATGTTCCTTATTACCAATATAAAATAGTGTTCACGACTATCATAAAATACAATAATAAATCATCATAATTAACTGCATGAAACATGTGTATATAAGGTGTAACCATTAAAATTCAATGAAGAAATGCTTATTTAAGTGTCATGGAAACTCACAAAATTGTCCATCACCTGTTTCAAGTGACTAATCTAGGTAGACAAAAGTGGGCGTCGGCTTCCACCGTGAGAGTAGGCTGTTCACTGGTAACTAGAATGAGGATTGACAAGTTTTGCACCATTTCAGCTTTAACCATGCTGAGGTAGTTCTTGAAATGCATCTTAGTGCCTATTGAAACAGGCAGACGCCTGGAACACATAGTTTCAGCACTAGTATACTTGAAAACTAGCTGCGGCATTATCTTGATCTTCCTCAAGGTAAGAATCCAGTACAGGTGTATGAGTAAGGTCTTCTAGCCTTACCAGCTGAATAGCTCTGCTTCATAGTCTCTCTCCTTTCTTTCTCTTCTCTGGGGGTTGCTTTGGCATCGTTGTCAATAATGAAACAGACCACCTCTCCCTGATCTTGGCACAATCGATTCTATATAGCGCACGCCGATGACGTCATCGTCACGGTTGCCATGGAAACAAAATTCTACACTCAATTACAACGTGCATGCGCAATAGCAGCTTGCTGCAAAGAACAGTTTGGAAGCTACACTTTCTGAACTTTGAACTCATTTTTCTCAATTTTACCCAACGTGCCCAGGGTTCCATTTTTACTTCAGGCGTTCACATATATGGGAGTTGGAAATTTTGGCGGATTTTAATTTGGCCGTTGTAATATAGACCGCCAAACTGCCGAATTTAATTCCCCGCCAAATTTTCCGGCTATACAGTACATGGTTTTTGAATGCCAAATATTATTTCCTTTGATGTTTAGTCACAGAAAAAAAAATCATTTCTTACGAATGGAAATAATGACTGAATTAAAATATTTCACGCCCTATATTCAAGCACTACAATACTTGTAAAGTCTGAGACTATTCTCTTTTTGTTTCAGAGTGCTTCGTGCGATGAAGGCATTTGAGGAGGAAGAGGCACTGATTATGAAGGACGTCCCAGGATGGGAGGTCGGAAAGAGTGTCTACAACACAAAGAAATGGATACCTCCCCACCCTGCCCAGCTCAAGGACTATGAACGCTAGATAGCTATAGCCAGCATTGAAATACTCATAATTATGTACTGCTCAGTTCATTGTACACAGTGCATATAATATTATATAACATATTCCACGATCATATATTATACCGGTATGTGCAATGGCCCTTTCAGAGCTCCTCATGGTGGCAAACGCTGAAGGTTGGCAGAATACGCCACTTGACGACCTTTACCTACAACACACCGATCACATAGCGCATGCGCCTACTTCTTTGATTGCCCACGGCCACGCCTAAAGTGATCACGCTCGCTAATTTAACCCTTTTAAAACTGATTTTGTTAATAACTTGAAAAAAATTATGGCGTCTCAGATTCCCCAAGTTCTTCGAGCCACAGCAAAGCCTGTCTTATCCTCCTCGTACACCGAAGCTCGAAGAAGAGCGCTCAACCTATACAGAGCCTGGTATAGGGAGGTGGGTCTCTCTCTCTCTCTCTCTCTCTCTCTCTCTCTCTCTCTCTCTCTCTCTCTCTCTCTCTCTCTCTCTCTCTCTCTCTCTCTCTCTCTCTCTCTCTCTCTCTCTCTCTCTCTCTCTCTCTCTCTCTCTCTCTCTCTCTCTCTCTCTCTCTCAACTGAGCCTATTCCTTATACAGATTCCCTACACCATTGAACTGTACCAGTTGGACATATCGATGCAGGAAGGCCGTCAAAAGTTGAGAGAGCAGTTTTTCAAGAATTCTCACATCCGTGACCCCAGGGTCATTGACATGCTGGTCATTAAGGTAAAGACCAACAATTAAATTTGATAATTAGGCTAATTAACGTAAGCCTGGTAAGGCAGGTGTTGTGATTTGAATTAGCTAGCTAGATAATTGCTAATAAAATTAATATTCCATAAACCTTTTATGAGTTTCCCTGTACATGCCGCCTTTACAGCATACAGCTTAAAATGAATGAATGAGAGCCAGTTAAAAATGGAAATAGAACATTTATCCCACTACCTTTATCACTTTATTCTTCCATTGTTTTTATTTTTCACAGGGTAAGATGGAGCTGGAAGAGACACTGAAGCTGTGGAAGCAAAAGACGCACATCCTGCGCTACTTCAATGACTCAGACCTACCCAAATCTTCCGACTTTCTCACCAGATTTTACGAGGGCCACAACTGACTTAACTATGCATGTCATGATGTTGTCTAAACCCTTGCTTGTGTATAATAATAATAATAATATTATGTATGGCACCTATCATTACTGTATTATCTTTATGCCGTGAGTAGACATAGTCTTCACCTAACCATTAATTTATTTTGGTAGCAGTCACTACCGACATTGACCTATATATCAACAATGTCATGCATGCTAATGATCCTCTAGAGTTGTATATAATTAACCATGTGTGAAAGCCATGCCTTGTAATTAACTAGAAAAGGAGAGGATATTATACCCCTGCATGCATCTCTAGCTACATCATAGTGATACATGTATATTATAAAGTGTAAATAATTGCTACTCTGGAATGGACAGCATTAATATTGGGGCTTTTACAACACGAGTTAGCCAGCTAGCTACATCTGCACATTTTTATAATAGTAATGTAGAGACTCATGTATAGTAGTTAATACAGCATGGTAACCTTTAGAGATTATTATGTTGGAAATCTGGCCGGCCTTGTAAAGTTCCATTTCTTAACTAAGGAAGGAAGCTTACCTAACAACTATAATAGTGCTCATGCATTCACCTAACTGAGCTATTCCAATGAAATTGGTCCTGACAGTAATAGCTAAGCTATTGGTGCAAATTTGTTGTTGAAAGCGATTTGAAGCACTGGATGTCACAACGTAAAGCCTTATACCCTTTTTACAAGTCTGCAACTGGTATTAGGTTACAGTATAGCTAGTACTAGAGTTAAGAGGGCACAAACAAGTTCACTGCGAGTCCACACACGTCAGGTATCCATACAGTGTAGTACAAATCATTGCAGTACATACCAGGTCCTGGTATCAAGGCCCGTGATCATATCATGACCAAGTGCTAGCTAGCTACTGGAGGAACGAGAATCATCAAGGTTAGTATAATTATTGTGTAGCTAATTCATACAAGTCATGATGGTTTTGTCCAAATTGATGGGAAAAGATTGACTAGCTAGCTTTGGCAAACCTATATTATTATCTATATAATAATTATAATATATTATTTGAAAAGGAACAGCTTTAATACTAGCTATTATGAGGGTATAATACTTGGCTACATGCATGGCTATCCTTGAGAAGTAGGGGTGTAGATATCTATTAATTTTTGTCATCTGATCAGTCATGGCTTGTATAGCTACTATCTATAACTGATGAACTTACTTGACCAGGCTAAAATGAGTGATCGAGAAAAGCTATCTCCGGATCCAGACTCCACATCCATACCTCTTATGAGTTCAACTGATCATGATGATAGGGAATCAGAATCCCATAATGGTGACCGTCAGAACCCACCAAAGAAATCTTCCCCCTGGAGGAGACATAATATTAAGTTGAAAGTGGTCTTGGAAGTAGTGGTGTTGATCTTCTTTCTTGTATTCTTGTGGGCAGTTTATGCTGCCGTACCGACCGTATTTTATGTGCTAAAGCCAATATTACAGGTATGTAGCGATGTATGCTAGAGCCATACATTACTGCACTGCCAGTCGATTGTGTTACTAAACACTGTGTTTGCAGGTACACAACTTCACTACTAGAGAGGCAGAGATTGAAGGTACAGGTTTGAAGAGAGGGAGAGAGGAGAGAAGGGAGAGAAAGGGAGGGAGACGAGAGAGAGAGAGAGAGGGGGTAGCTAACTAGCTAGCAATGCCATAGTACATGTAAGGATGTAGCTATGTCATGAAAAGTGAACTCAACAAGTTTAATTCTTATGCAGTACATTCCATTAAGTGTGCAAAGGACTTTTATCTGTTTAATGGAAGTATGTGTCGACCACTCTGTGATGTCTGGGTGAGTGGCAATGTCACGGAGGATGTCGTCAAGGACGTTTTCACCATCTTGATCGCTGTCATCTGCCTGCTCTCGTGTGCTGTGCTTGCTTTCATTGCTTTCACAATACAAAGGGATGAGATGTAAGCCATCCAGGCCAATAGTGACAAGACTTGATAGCTAGCTTAGGGGTTATCTGCTCATGAAATTAGGCTTACTCACCATTCCAGATCATGCCAATAACTAGTAACCTAACTATATTTACCCCTCAGTGTACCTAGAATATGCATAATATTATAGCTCTGTACTTGAATTCAGTGTTGTTGTGATAATTAATGCTGCTCCCCATCCACACCCCCCCCCCCCCCCCCACCAACCAGACCCCTCTACATTATGTAATCAAACAAAATATGCGGCATGCAAACTTGTCAACTTGGTAGATTCCTCCCTTCCTGTGTATGTGAAGCCCATCTGAGTGATAAGAGAGTTGTGCATGTACCTTTGTGGCTTAAGTTCCTTGCTTTAATTGCTATACCACAACAGTAATTTACCGGCCACTCTTCACAGATACAGACATAATATACGGATCCAAGCTTAATTTTAAGCCCCAAGGTCTTCATCTTCAGTACTGTGCTTTAATAATTGAAATAAGCCATCCGCTAAAAATAAGCTGAAACAGCTGCTTGCAGTATATAGTAGCTACCTTTGGCACCTGTGTTTTGAAGTTTTATGTGATAATAGAACACAATATTATTATTTCTTTCACTGACAGGTTGAAATTTCCTCGGCTCTACTTGGTCTATGCAAGTATGACTACAGCCGTAGTGGGTAAATCTTTGCTACCATGAATAATCAGCATTGATTACATGCATGTTTTTTTCTTCTTCAGCTTTGTTCGTGCTGATTGGCTTCATGGACAGGAAGCAGCTCTTCTGTCATTCCAAAGACCTGATTGATACTTTTGAACACGAAACACCATTCTGTACGATATCTGGTGAGCACTGAGCATGTGTAGCTATAGCAGAAAACAAAACATTGTGCATATTATGCAGAGCCGTCATGGGTATATTATGTGAGATTGCATTTGAGCACAGTGAATAATAGATCTAAATCTATGACGACAGTGATGCTATGGCACTAAAGATAATATTGGAATAGTGAATTAAAGTTTACGGTTTGCATAAATTCATTAAAAAAAACATTTTTTTATAGGTATGGTGTATGTCTATGGAGTTCTCCAGTTGAACATATGGGCCATGTTCCATGCCCTAGGCCTCTGCTGGGGTATAGTTTTCCCATTCCACTATCGAGCATTCAAAGCTGAGGGCAAAATTAAATACATCCACATCGCTAGTGTGATCGTCGCTCTATTAGTGCCCACCGTTCCAGCTCTACTTTACCTCAAGTCAGGATATGCAGCACTCTTCACCCCCACTAGAGTCTGCACAGGAAGGAGTCTAACAGTCACCTACTTTTCCTTCCTTCTTCCATCGAGCATCATCTTAGCGACAACGACATTTGCACTGGGTGTCGTCTTTTGGACAATTCTTAAGGTACATAATCATATTGAACATAGGACCTCATGCAGTAACTGTTATATTACTAGCTATAATTCTCTGGTAGCTGTACGATGGCTATTTTTGAGCAGAAAATTGAAAAGCATTGGGAGGGCCTCTATGATGCATTATTGAGACCATTATAAAAGTATACCCAGCACCAGGCCTTGCATAACCAGCCACATTAATAAATTTTTATCCCTGGCTCCAATTTAGTTGATTTGCCTGGCATCATTATGTGCATTCTGTATGCAGGAAATGCTATTGAATAAACTCTCAAAGAAGACAAGAAAGCAGGTCATTCAGGTTGGAAAAGCGGAAGCCAAGGTGCTCTTTGTCGTCTGCTACTATGTCATTCTCGGAGTATTTGGGCTCATCACACTTACCTACTTCGAGGCCACCAATCCTTCGAATATCGTAGCAGTAGGGGAGTATTTTAAGTGCCAATTACCAGGGTTTAACCCCCATGAGATTAATCATTGTGGCAAGAGGCCGAGCGTTAGACTGTTACCGTTTAACATTCTCTCAGCTGTTGGGATTGTCCAGCTGGCATTTATACCTGTGGTGATTTTAGTGTTCACTGTAACTTGCTCAAAGTCTGACTGTGCAAAATGGAAGAAATTTAAATTAACTAGAACAGCAAAGGAGAACTGATGGATAATAATAATAATAGTAATATACATTTTTAACATGTGCAACCAATAGTCATTATAATAATAATATTATGACATTAGATTAATTATGTGCAAGCACAACTGTTGAGTCGATAAGGTGGTTGTTACAAAGCATCAGATTATGAGATTACAGAGCAAGTAGAAGCGGCATTAGCCAGACGTACAGCATAATAGAAAGTGATGATCAATATTATGCCTATAAACACAAGACTATGATGCATGAAAATAATGTGTGACAGTCGTAAAAATTAAGCTCTAGCTGTGTACATAACTATGGAATTTTATCACAATATTTCACTTCGAATTATCTCTCCTCTCTTTATTTTCTCCTTTATCTGTTCTGCCGCTATTGGTTTATTAACTGCTTTAGGTTGACTAGCTGCTTTAGCCTCTCCCTGCACATGTACACGTTCTGCGCTACCTTTTATCATTTCTTCCTCTTTCTTCATTTCGCCAACTTCTGCTATAAACGTATCGATCGTTGGTGCAGGATTGTTCACTACTTTCATGTTTGAGATGACGACAGAGCCCGGGGGCAGATCGGCCTCAGTGGGTGTAGTAGGAGCGGACAATGACTGCCGACTGTCAAACGAAGTGGTGTCTTGGCGGTTCTCAATGACTAGATGTACATCAGGGGCACGAGCATCATCCTACAAGCACAAAAAAATGAGCATAATATATAGCTACCAAGCTGATATATTATTATGTTAGCAATACAAATACTTGAAAGTATTATATTATGTTAGCAATACAAAAACTTGAAAGTATTATATAATACTTTCAAGTTTTTGTATTGCTAACATAATAATAATCACTATTATTATAAAAACTTCCCATACTTTTTATAATAATAGTGATCTCCATAGTATCACTTAAATGCCGATAATTAAGTATTATGGCAAAATTATAATGTCATTAGTCACACATAATCATTGCTAGCACTCAACATACATATTCACTCAGCTCTGAGTATAAGCGGAGCCAATAAAATAAGTATTATGGAGACTCACTGGATTTGCTGGGTAATATCCTTTAAGAACTGTTGCATATTGATGATCTGGATGATCACTGCGTTGGGTAGTTTCCAAACTCCTGCATAATAAAAAATATGGCAATAATGATAATGTAACACGGATCCTGCAAGTATTGCTTGTTTTTGTACGCCATGGCTCTAGTACGTAGTTAATGAAATTTAATAATAACGATGTCACATGTAAAGAGGTCCAATAGCTAAGTATGGAACATTATTAATATAGTACACAACTTATAGTCGAGAACGGGAGCACTAAATATTATAATAATACCTAATATGAATTGGGGATCCTGCTATGGCTTGGTATAGTAGCTAATTATAGAATGACACTTTATGGCATGCATATAATACCTTATAGTGCTGTAATAATCCTTGGCCTTTTTCTTCTTTCTGCATCTCCAGCAGCACATGCAGAATATTATGAGGCAGGCACAGAGCAGGAGCCCTCCGCTGACCGAGGGAACAATAATGAGCAGCATCCGTTCTAATTCAGTAAACTCTTCCCGTATTTCTCCTGTGACAATCAGTGTGACGTTGACTGAAGTAGATAGTGGGGGAACTCCCTGGTCCGACGCTCTAATCATCATTGTATAGGTGGCATTTTTTGATAAGGCACCAGTAAATATCACCCTGCCACTTGTTGCATTGACGGCAAACCCTCCATTGCTGCTCACTGTTGTGTTAAGGGTAAACGCTCCGTCACTGACTTGAGGGAAATTCACAGACACGAGTGTAATTTCAGCATTTTCCCCTGCGTCAAGATCCGTGCACATGATGTCCGCTACATTTAGTGAATTATTAAAACTGTAGTTCCCAACAAGCACATACTTAACTAAGTCGGCACCATTGTTGCATTGTGGCCGATTGTCATTTTCGTCAAGTATCATCACGTCCACCTGAGTTCTCACGAGCCTAGCTGGTGCAGTGAAAGGGTCTACTAAAACTTCAGTCACTACCAGTTGAAACGAGTACATAGTAACTGTTTCTCTGTCAAGAGATCTTCCTACAGTTATCCGTCCTGAGTCAGCGTCGATGATAAACGTTCCTGGCGAAGATTCGCTGCGAAGCTCGAACCGCAGACCTGGTGAAGTAGTGTCAATGGCTTCCACTTGTAGTAATGTTTGACCTATCTCAGCCCCTTCACTAATTGACGCTAGACCATTGGAGATACTGGCTGGATTGATCACCGGAGCTGTTGTATCGTCCTTGAAGATTCGAATGAATATCATGGTGCTGTTTGATTGTGGGGAATCCCCTTGGTCACTGCATACTAGAATGATGTCAAGATTCCTGAAGAAGGTCCCACTGCCGAGAGTTAGTGGTGATGTCACTATTATGTTACCAGAAATGGGATCAATTAAAAATGGAGGTGATGGATTTCCGAAGGAGTATGTCACATTCCCATTCTCCCTAGAATCAGAATCAGTACACCGAAATTGGCGAAGTACATACCCCAACATTTCCGAGTCTTTTATAGGAACGGGATCTGGAAAGAATGTAATCACGACAGGGTAATTGTCATTAACATCCTCAAGGTGAATATCCACTCTGGCTGTGTCTTGCATTCCTTCATTATCGAAGCATATAAGGTTTATCGAATACATGACTGAAAACTCATAATCCAGTGCTCTCAGTAGTGTGATGTTGCCGGTTGAATTATCAATGCTAAAAGTATCCTGAGCCACTCCACTAGGAACAACCCCTGATATCTGGTATCCACTAAAGGTTCCATTTTCATTTATATCTGGATCGGTACATAAAACAGTTGCAATCGTATCATTGACGGCAAAGGATTCCGGTCGTGTGACATTGTACACATCACGAGAAAAAGTTGGAGGATTGTCATTGATGTCAATAATCATGACCGTGAATTCGATTTCATCCGACTGTGGTGCACCTGGTGCAACTCTTACTTCTGTCACAACTACTATGAAGTTATGCACATCAAATCTCTCTCTATCGAGACGCTGAGCTACTGTTATCACTCCGGTTGTAGAGTCGATCACAAACGCTCCAATGGGTGAACTTTCATTGATTAGCGAGAAAATTAGATCTGGTGATGTCGTGTCAATAGCAGTGACTTGAGCGAGCTCTGTGCCAATAGGGGCTGATTCACTTATTGAGATAAACCCATCTGAGACTAGCGTTGCATTAATGAGGGGAGGCGTTGAGTCGTCCTTGTAAATCCGATAGAATACCATTGAGCTGTTCGACAGAGGAGAATTTCCCTGGTCTGTGCAATATACTGTGATGTTGCCGTCAGTGTAGAAGGTATTATCGGCAAGAACAAGTGATGTTGACACTGAGATCATTCCTGTGATTTCATTGATAAGGAAAAAATCATTTGGGTTGATAGAATAAGTGATATTTCCATTCTCGTTGGAGTCTGCGTCTGTACACTGAAACTGGTCGATAACAAAGCCCACTTCAGATTGATCATTTACCTGAAGGATAATATTGTCAAAGAATGTTATTATCTCAGGAGAATTATCATTAATGTCAGTCACCGTGATCAAAACCATTGCATTGTCTTGAAATCCACCACTGTCCGAGCATACTACATCAATTGTGTACACAGGAGATAACTCGTAATCAAGGGGCAATAAGAGTGAAATCTCTCCGTCTGTTCCATTAATCGCAAATGTATTGGGAAACGTTCCATTTGGGAAGCTGTCAGTTATTTCATATTCGATGTTCATTTTGATATCCAAGTCACTACACATGACGACGGCTACTGTATCACCAATTGCAATATCTTCTTGTAGTGTAACGGGGTACGTCTCGTCTGAGAACATTGGAATGTTGTCATTGATGTCAAGAATTTCAACCATGATTTCAGCTTCTACCGATCTTGGATCACCCGGAGCAATTCTCACTTCAGTCACGACCACTACAAATGTGTATGTATCAATTACCTCTCTATCAAGAGATTGATTGACTGTAACCACCCCCGACTCGGAATCAATGATAAAAACTCCCAAGATACTTTCATTACGTATCGTGTATACGAGTCCAGGTGAAGTGGGGTCTGTAGCTACGACTTGGAGAAGTACGGAGCCTAACTCAACTCCTTCACTGATGTTTAAAAAACCGTCAGAAATGCTTGAGTTATTAATGATCGGAGGGGTCGTGTCGTCTTTATAGATTTCAATAACGATTGTTAAGTTGTCTGTTAATGGGGGCATTCCCTGGTCGCTGCACTCAAGCGAGATGATGACATCCATAGTAAAGTTTTCAGGCAGAGTAAGCGGTGCTGCTACTGTCATATTTCCTGTAATATCATCGATCTCAAATGCATCATTCGTATCAATGGAATAGGTAATGTTAGCATTCTCAATAGAATCTACATCTGTGCATTGAAATTTGAGCACATTTGTGCCTACAGGTGAACCATCACTGACGCGAATCTCATCATCAAAGAATGTCACCACAGTTGGAGGATTATCATTTATGTCTGTTACCATGACTACCACGGTCGCATTATCCTGTAATCCCATATTATCCAGGCAGAGCACGGAGATTTCATACACCTGTGAGAATTCATAATCTAACGGCCGTCGTAAGGTGATATTTCCAGAGTTACCATCAATGGAAAATGTTACATTCGGTGTTCCTTCGGGAGCTACGCTGGATATTGTAAAGCCATCAAAAGCTCCTGTGTTTGGGTCAGCATCAGTACAAGTGACTGTTGCAATCACTTCATTGATGGGGAAGGACTCGGATACAGTAACAGTATAATTATCTTGAGAAAAGATGGGAGGATTATCATTGGATTCAAGCACAAATACAGTCACTGCAATGTTAGGGCAATTATCTACCGGTGGGTTGATGTCACAGACAGTGATTACGAGTGAGAAAATAAGTGGTAGAGAGTCAGCTGCATCACGATCCAATGTCTGGTTGAGGGATAGTGTTCCAGTATTAGGATCCAAATCAAATGGTGAAACAAACCTAGGGACATTCGTACTTGGAAATGTGTATGAAATAGTACTGTCTGGCCCTTGATCTCTGTCACTCACAGTGAAGATTCGCCAAGCTCCACTGCTAGGTATGCTTGATATAAGTACAGTACCAATTGGTGTAAATTCATTCAGAGTTAGAAGAATGGTTGAAGGAGAAACACGTGGTCGGAATTCATTCACTGGTTGGACAGTAATGTTCACCTCAGCAGTATCAGTGAGTGATGCATTATTCACATCAGTGCAACTCACTATGAACTGATAGGAGGTATCTTGTTCGTAGTCTACATCTGTGCTGGCAGAGAGACTTCCAGTGTCCGAATCAATCGTGAATGGTCCTGCGTTTTCTGGATCAGATATTGAGTAAGTAGTATTGTCTGGACTGCATTGGACCACCAGAAATCCATCCTCAGGGAGTGGAAAGCCTTCCGCGACGTTACTTTCGTTGACGGAAGCTTCGTATATGCTCCGGGAGAACTGAGGCTGTACTATTGGAGTCTGTTGCGCTAGTGATACTGTGTATGATGGTAATAATAGCTCTGTACTTAAATTCATATCATGTATATGCATTATGTGGATAGTAAATCGCGGGGAACAGTACGACACTCTAAGATCAAATTTTAGTTTTGCATCATGATATAAAGACTGTTTATTATGTGATTCAGAAGCTAGCTAGTTGCCCTGGGTGGATAGGGAGCTGAGTGATCTAAGTTGTTTATCATCACTTTGTATAGTCTGTATCGTCTATCCTAAGGTATGCATAATTATACACTGACACAAGGTTGGTGATATTCATATGCTGAAGCTGAATGCCCATGTGATTTGTCAATCACAGATGCACTGGTACTAGTGTTTATTGATTGTCGTGGTTTGTGATTGAATTCCCATCACTCATGCTTCACTAAACTCCTAGTCCAAGCTCGCTTCGAACAATCACAATCCCCAAACACACGATTTGTCAGGCTGATCCCTTGACAGTTAAAGCAGAGCCTAGCTGAGCAGTATGCAAGCAGGTGTAGCCTTCTACTGACCTGTACACTCCTGTGCCGTACGTGGTTCTGAGCTATAAACTTGTACATGCATAATAATATAGACTCCTGTGGTACCAGTGCTGTATGTATTATATGTACCCATACATATTTAATAGAGCTATGGTGCACCATGCAGTACAGTAGACTAGTCACACACAGAGTATTGTTTTGACAAGCTCCCTGAAAATCCATGGAGTCACTGATCACGAATGGATTACTGAATTAGCTGTTATATAAAATTAAAACTATGTAGCTAGCTACAGGTGGGTGACTTTGCCATCAAACCTTCTATCACTCACTATGATGCATGTACTTGCATGATCTGATCAGAAGGATATGCAAAGAGAAGAGGGAGCCTGGGTAGGGGGTGGGGGTAGTAAGAGAATAAGGGGAGGGGGCATGTGCCTAGAGTCTCAAATTTTCCAGAGGAGCTCGAGCATCCTTTGGCATGGGTACTAGCTATATAGGTCTCAGCTTGTTTAGCAAACTGGCACACACCACCTCCATTTTTTAGGTGCTTCCTACCCCTCTAAATATAATCGTTCTGTCACATTAAAACAAATATAGACTACTCTGAATCAATATCAGACTATCAGCTTACCTGTGGCTGCAGCTGCCATGAAAAGGAGAAGGAGCTGCCATGACGTGCACAGACTGTTTTGCCTCATACTCTGAATTAAAGCACCGGCCGCGTTTAATCCTGACGAAAGAAAGAGCTCTGTCCGATTCTGAACTGTTCATGAATTCATGGGTGGCATGGCCCACCCTTGCATCCGGGGGTGGGGCTGCCTGCCGTGTAAGGGGGTGGGGGTGCGCGTGCTCGTGAGGGAGGGGCAGATCCTTAAATCTAATTACAGTTTTGTGTTGTAAATCACTGGTGCAAATAACAGGTATTTTGCATGAATGTAATCAGAGTTAACCATATGGAGGGCCTACAGTACATAGTTAAGCTTCACAAGCAAGCGATTTACTACATGTTTTCTATAATTATGATGATTTCGCCACGTTGGTGACTGAAAAAAACAAGATAATTAACAGCAACTCTTAAATTCTTTTATTACATCAAAACTATTTTCCATGCATGCACAATAACTGTATAAAGAGAAAAAGAAGTGATACTAGTGGCTTAGTGCATGTGAGTTATTTCCTAGTACGCAATACTCAAAGCTGTTCCTTTTCAGATTTGCTGACTTTCCTGGGCTTTATGCCCATTGCCTTATCCCCTTCTTCCCAACGCTCCACCACCTCTTGAAGTACTGGACCAATCCCCGGACTTGGAGGAACAGACGTCTGATCAACTTCGTCATTTGCAGACGTGAGAGATTCCATGGAGCCAGTCCCCCACTGTGGGTTCTGAGACACGGACTGAAGAGGGCCACCAACCACTGGTACCGGATATGGTACATGTACAGGGTATGGTACAGCGGCAGGATAGTGAGATGGGTGCACGTTATCGAACTCATGCTTTCCATCGGTCATGTCCTTCTTGAAGTTGAGACTGGGAGAGGATTCAATGCCCTTGCTGTGGTGAAACAAGAGTATCAACCATAGCTAGCTATACATGGTAGCTCTATGATAAACGTTAAGTAATATACATAATACTCAAAAGATATTCCAGAAAGCAGTGTTCCCCTAAAATTAATATTCATTGCATTGAAGCTCAGAGTAGATGTAACATACTGTACGAATAATGCTGAAGATACTTTATTGAGTGGGGGCCGGGTGGGGGGGGGGGGGGGGGGGGGGTCTACGTAGCATTTCTCTCACTCTTACAGCTTTCTTAATAGCTAGGGTTTTTTGGTCAATCTCACAAAATTAATACTTTGAAACAATTCAATAGCTATGCATTATGCTGGTCGATCTGGCAGATAAAACGAAGCTAATTAAAGCTAGTCTACTATACAGGAATAAAGTTGTAATATGCTAACAATATGCTTACTTTGGAAGGCACCTGCAGCAGCAACATATACACACTATCACCACGACAACTATGATTAATAAGATGAAGACGACAGCTGATAGCACGATAATGACAATCTCTGGAATCGAGAGAAACCCAGACACCGTAATGACCACCTCAGCAGTAGAGTTGAATTCTCCATCACTTGCCATCACAACTAAGTTAAAAGTATCACCTTCAAATCCAAAAACAAAGTCCTTTAAGTAGACCATTCCGTCGAGTCGAACTCCAAAGTGTTCTGTATCTCCGCTGACTATTGAATAGGAGATCTCTCCACCCACTTGTTGGTCACCATCAACCGCTAGAATCTGACCGATGTCTACTCCACTGGCACTGATGCGATTCACTGCAAAACTGTAGACAGAATTTTCAAAAACTGGAGGTTCATCGTTTACAGGAAGTACTCTGACAACCACTTGAACTAGATCTTGTCTGGGTGTGGGTTGGTTGTCATAGCAACGTAGTGTTATATTGTAGAGACTAGCTGCTTCAAAATCAAGCTGCCCTTGAAGTACGAGATCTGCACTTCCAATCTTTCCTTCAACTGATGAGGAGCCTACTTGAAACAATTCTTCAGCACTGGAAGGAATTACACTGACAATATCGATCCCTCTGTAAGCTCCTACTCCATTGTCCTGGTCTGAGCACATTGAAGTTGCTATGATAGATCCACTAGGAGTGCTCTCTGCAAGAGCCACAGTGTACTGGTTTTCAGAGAACATTGGGTCATTGTCAGCTGCTGACTGGACAATGATAGTGACTGAGAGATTAGGGCATTCATCGCGAGGGGGGTCTGTGTCACATGCAGTTATTTGGACACCACGAATATCCAACACGTTTGGTATATTATCGACATCTAACTCTCTTGCTAACATCAAGGCTCCATTTTCCTGATTTATTGTGAAAATGCCGCCACTGGTAGTTGACAGAGTATAGGTTATACCATCAACTCCATCTGGTCCATTATCTCTATCAGTCACAGTGTACTGTCTCTGACCACCCGGTTGTGTGGACACCAGTATCGTTCCCTGTGGAGCATCTTCAGGAAGGCTCACAAATAGTATAGGAGGTGAGATCGCAGGGTTGAACTCATTTACTGGTCCAACTGAGACATTGACCTGAGCTGTACCAGTATCTGATGGATCTGAGTTATCCACACACATGATATCGAACAATAGGAATGGTGTTGCCTCGTAATCCAGTGTTTGGTTCCCATTCCATGAAATTTGACCACTATTCGGAACTATAGTGAAGCGCTCTGAACCACTTCCACCAGTGATGCTGTAGGTGGCACTGTCTAGAGGAGAGCCCCCAGTATCAAGGCACCTGACTTGAACTATACTACCCGAATGAGGATCGTTCTCTGTGTACATTGTAGACGGACGATAGACTCCTCCTGCAGCAGAGAACTGAGCTGCTTGGGTACCTAAAATAGTGTGTGCATGTGTTTAGAATCATAATACATTGAGATGCATAACAAACACAGTATCATGATTTTCATTCAGATCAGATATTCACGGACATGGGTGTGTCAGTGTCAACTAGATCATAACAAGGCGTTATGAATAACAACCTTCAGTATGTACCACCAGTTAGAACCATATAAGAGGTTAGAGGAGAAAAGGTGGTTAACTCTAAATTCACGAGTCCAGTGAATAATTTATGCCTCTGTATCCGTAAACAAAATGTGATCAGATCGACTTTCAACTAAGGCCACTTTATAGTTAAGTCATACTTCTTGTTTATGGTTCCCTGCCCACTCACATGCATTTAGCAACTTTTCAACTTATCAGTATCTTTGATAGTTGGTATCACATGCACCAAATGATGCACAAATCTTTAAAATGGCATCTCAAATGAGCCTTATTGAAGTTTGTACAATGCTGATTTATCATCCCAGCGGTGCTCCATATGAGAAGCTTATGTAATTATAGTATCATGGTACGTGGTATATTTAGTGAAATCATGAACAGCATTGATAAACAGAGTGAATCGTTAGTTTTTCATTGAACTGCATCATCATTAATTTTAATGAGCTATACTCCACTTACATGAAAGGAGCATTGAGAGGGTGAAAAGTCCTGTTAAGACTTGTATTCTGACCTGTAGCAGTCCTACTTGCGATAAGTGCTTTCTTTGATTCCCATACATACCTAATTAAAATCCAATACCAGCAAATAGCATTAATTTATGATTTCCTTAATATATGTAGCTACAGAGAATGCACAATAGATTTAAAACCTTACTTGCCAATGCACACACTAGGAAAGGTGTCGTACTATACATTGCCACTAATTGAGCATGTTCAGAAGAGTAGGAGCTGCCTCTGTAGAGTGGGCCACACTAAAGCACTATTGAAAAATAAGGTTTGGATACAGAGGTATCGATTTCCCCAACTCGATTGAAGGACATATTAAAGCGAACCAGAAGGCAGCCGACTGTACATAATAGCCCCGCCCCCAGCTACTTCGCCTATCAGAGTATACCCGCTTCTTCACCAAGCTCGATTATAGAGCAAATAAGAAAATAATTATGTACATGGACAGTGGCTATGGTTTAAGAATCTAACTCACCGGAATGATCTTAGAATAGCTAGCTTGACTGAAAGTCCTAAGTTCTTGGCGATTTGCAGCGCGGCAGGGTGCTTTGGGGGCGTGGCTCGGAGACATGCATTGCGTAATGTTTTGAACTGTGGTAATTATACTTGATAATAATATTGCGGTATATATCATTGGTGATGGTTATGCACCAGTCAATGGTATGCCCCACCACCCCTACATGGGGCAAATATGGGGACAATGTAGGAGATATGCAAAATCAAGCCTGCCCTAGGGGTGGGGCATTGTCACGCCCAAAAATCAAGTGCTAATCAATAATCTTGAAGCTAATACAATGGGCGAAGGTCAAGAAGTAAGCCAGCTGGCGACAAAGAATAGAATATGTGGGGGCTTTGCATAACTTGAAGTGCCCCAGGGGTGGGGACTTACTGAAATTCGAAAGGAACAATCCCCACCTTGCCCCACATCGGCCCCATGTAGGGGTAGTGGGGCATACCATTGACAGGTGCATTATTCTTTTGCATTATAGTAGCGATGTCCAACCAAAATTGAAACCTGAGAAACGCACTTTAGTCTTACATCTCACAGAACCAAAAATGTCTGCTGATCATTATGGTGAAAGTTTCATCTTCATACCTTGTTCCTGAGCAAAGTTATGATGCAAAGTTTGCATCGAGGTCTGGAAATTCTGTTACAGAAACTTCAATACAAAATATGGCACCGTGAACCTTATAGCATAGTTGATTTGAAGATCATAAGATCTGTTGTAACTAAGTCTTTTGTTTGGAATAAGATATTGAAATGAAACTTTCACCAGCATGATGAAGATGAAATGCATATTAAAAAGCCAGCGACAATTTCGGAGTCAACGGTCAAAACGCGATACTTGCACTTACAGAAAATTCGCCTATCAAGCTAAAATCTCGATGCCGACGCTACAGCTACTATATTTGGCTTGAGTAGGACCATGTACATATACTATTTTTGCTGCTGATTCTAAATCTGCTTGTAACACCCATTTATTTTTTGTTTTTCTATCAGTTTTCAGCGACATTAGTTTTATTATCATCAGTGTGGCGATACAGGAGTTGCATTTAGGCCACTATTGGTTGAAGATTAGTTTCTCATCCCCCGCCCGCATGGAATTTTGCCCCCGCTTCAATCTCGTCATTATGCCATTATATTCTACTACGCATGCGCAGATCTGCCTCGCGAGCTATCTGACCACGCTAGTACTGCTTCTTTGTGTGTACATTTAAGGATCAAGAAGTGTTTACATAGCACATTTCCTGGAGTGCACTAATGTAATTAAATAATGGCATAATGGTAATGTACCGCCCGCCCGCATACAATTCTGGGAAAGTCCCTGATGAGAAACTATTATTCAACAAATAGTGGCCTTAGTGAAAAACAGACTCCAAATTCGGATTCAACGCCTCAACTTACCCTAGAGACAGTCAAACCTTCTGTCTTAGCCTTACATATGTGCGGAAATTATTATTACCAATTTATACACTGCTTGGTGCCAAAATCGCCATAGAAAATTCCGTAAAAATTTATTTTCAATGACAATCTTTGCGCATGCGTAACTAGGGAATTATTTGACCAATTTTCATGGAACAAACGCCAAAATGATCGCCAAGAAACGTACTTTTTAGAAAATAGATTAAAACAAACTAATTTGTAAAAGATATGTGATGGTTAAGCAATTCTGAATCAGCCCTATATTTCTGGAGGTTGAACATCACTAATTATAGATTAATGTAGGGCAGCTCTTCCTCTTCCTTCATTGTGGTCACAGTTTCTATGCTGACATCACGTCCGTTATCATTTTCATGTTCAATGTCATCAATGATCGGTTCTGGGAGATCTTTATCAGCATTAGTGGCTCGTTGGCTTATATAGAGTGGATTCTCAAAAGATTGATCACCATCCGAGGCTCTATCATCAGTTTGCGGCCTCTTGGTTTTCTTTTTAACTTCATTCCTGAGAATAACATTGTAAACTTTTATAGTGGGATTCTTTACACAAGAACTCCCTTGAAATAGTACATGGACATATTATTATTATACATATATATATACCTAATCTCAAGATACTGCTCCCAAGGCCACCTATACCTTAATTTTGAAACGAGGACTTTAAATTTGAGGGGTAGCTAAAGTATCTGAAATTGGGAAGCTCTACTACATGTACACACATGTATGTATGGGAGCAGGCTACTGTGATAAGCTGATCGTATTAACTTGCTTACTTTGGAAGGCACCTGCAGCAGCAGCATATGCACACTATCACCACGACAACTACGATTAATAAGATGAAGATGACAGCTGATAGCACGATAATGACAATCTCTGGTATCGAGAGAAACCCAGACACCGTAATCATCACGTCCGTTGTAACATTAAATTTTCCATCAGTTGCCATCACAACCAGGGCAAAAGTATCACCCTCAAATCTAAAAATAAAATCCTTTAAGTAGACAATGCCATTAGAATGAAGTCCAAAATTATCTGTATCTCCACTAAGAATTGAATAGGAGATCTCTCCACCCACTTGTTGGTCACCGTCAACTGCTAGAATCTGACCAATATCTACTCCACTGGCACTGATGCGATTCACCGCAAACTTGTAGAAGGAGTTTTCAAAAATTGGAGGCTCATCGTTTACAGGAAGTACTCTGACAATCACTTGAACAAGATCCTGTCTGGGCGTGAATTGGTTGTCATAGCAACGTAGTGTTATGCTATAGAGACTAGTTGTTTCAAAGTCAAGCTGCCCTTGAAGTACGAGATCTGCACTTCCAATCTTTCCTTCAACTGACGAGGAGCCTACTTGAAACAATTCTTCAGCACTGGAAGGAATTATGCTGACAATATCGATCCCTCTGTAGGCTCCTACTCCATTGTCCTGGTCTGAGCACATTGAAGTTGCTACGATAGATCCACTAGGAGTGCTCTCTGCGAGAGCCACAGTGTACTGGTTTTCAGAGAACATTGGGTCATTGTCAGCTGCTGACTGGACAATGATAGTGACTGAGAGATTGGGGCATTCGTCCCGAGGGGGGTCTGTATCACATGCAGTTATTTGGACACCACGAATATCTAACACGTTTGGTATATTATCAACATCTAACTCTCTAGCTAACATCAAGGCTCCATTTTCTTGATTTATTGTGAAAATGCCACCGCTAGTAGTGGACAGAGTATAGGTGATACCATCAACTCCATCTGGTCCATTATCTCTATCAGTTACAGTGTACTGTCTCTGACCACCCGGTTGTGTGGACACCAGTATCGTTCCCTGGGGAGCATCTTCAGGAAGGCTCACAAATAGTATAGGAGGTGAGATTGCAGGGGTGAACTCATTTACTGGTCCAACTGAAACATTGACCTGAGCTGTACCAGTATCTGATGGATCTGAGTCATCCACACACATGATATCGAACAATAGGAATGGTGTTGCCTCGTAATCCAGTGTTTGGTTCCCATTCCATGAAATTTGACCACTATTTGGGTCTATAGTGAAGCGTTCTGAACCGCTTCCACCAGTGATGCTGTAGGTGGCACTGTCTAGAAGAGCATCCAGAGAATCAAGGCACCAGACTTGAACTATATCACCCGAATGTGGAACATTCTCTGTGTATACTGTAGATGGATGATAGACACCTCCTGCAGCAGTAAACTGAGCTGCTTGGGTACCTAAATAATATTTAATTTATGTTTTTGTGTGTGTATATGAGCCGCTATGGTATAGGAGATAAGAAACGGAGTACAGTACATTCTGATTAGGTATTCATGCACATGGGGGTGCATCAGCAAATAAGGTCATAACCGGAAGATGCTATGAATAAAATTAACTAGCTATGTATCAGTTACCGTTGCTAACTGTCTATGATTATTATGATATTATATTACCTTGTCCCCAGTCTCCCAAATCTATGCACTAGGAGGTTAGAGGAGAAACAGTAGTTATTTATAAATTCATGAGTCCTTGCACTAATGAATAGTTAAAATTTAGGCCGCACAAACTTGAATGTTAGTTTCTTGTCACCTCCCGCGTCTGTTTCTACCTAGTGCATCTGCCTTCATCATTGGCTTGAAACACTAGCCACACCTCTTTTTTGCTAATTATTTGGGCGGTTTCAGGAAACCACACCCTCAAAATGCATAATATTGAATAATGAATAATGACAGCCCGCCCGCACAGAAATATAAAAATGGGTGGACGAGAAACTAATAATGTAGTTTGATTGGCCTTAGCTGTTCTCTAATATTATTGTAAACAAAAAATGTGATCTGACTGTCCATTTTCGACTTATCAGCATCCTCAGTAATTTGTATACCACATAATATGTCAAGTGACACTCAAAATTTAACTACCAAAATAGCAGAGAATATGCATTTCGTGATTGATAGAGTAAGCCATAGTTCTCTGCATTAACATAGTTTTACTAGCTAAGTCATGAAGGAACTCAGTGTATCATCCAATTGGTTAATAAATTGATGCATGTAGCTATGCCATGCACTAGAAAAAATTTCATGACTTCAGTGGTTGACGTTATGCGTATATGGAGTGAGGTTATAAAATTAATAAACTGAATCACTGCATGTTTTCTAACACAATCATGTATAATTTTATGATTACTTACATGAAAGGAGCATTGAGAGGGTGAAGAGTCCCGTTAAGACTTGTACTCTGACCTGCAGCAGTCCTACTTGCCATAAGTGCTTTCTTTGATTCTCATACATATCTAATTGAATCCAATAATATCTGCAATTACCATTAAAATTTAAATTAATAATTATTATGATCACAGTACTGCGGCCTGAGACTGAATGCCATAATACCCCCCGCCCCGGATTATAGCTAATTCGCCTCACGATTGCCACTTCTTCACCGAGCTCTCTTTAGTATTTACAGCAGATACTTTAAAACTTTAACTCACCCAAAGGTCTTAGAATAGCTTCGTTGCGGACTGAGTTCTTTAGAGATTTGCAGCACAGCTGCAGCTACGTATATATACGTGAATGGGGGCGTGGCTAGGATATCTCCGAGGCGTACGTACGCGCAACATGATTATGCCTTGTGCATGACGTATTCAAGTACAAAGAACTGTAGTGCAATTAATATTGATATGGGGTATTTAGCAGTAGCAGTATAGCATTCAGTATTAGCTACTATATCTAGCAGTAGTACTAGAAAGATGTCATGATGTCATTAAGATTTATGATTGATATCATCATTGTCCATTCTTGTATCGCTACTCTCTTCCGTAATGTATACATCTGCCATAAGAGATGAATAAACAATTTAATAGCAACTGTTTTCCAATAGTAATAATTGTTTAAGTACCTATGACTTTGGTGATGGATCGCTCTTCTTCATTCTGCTGGTTGAACGTACACTTTAGTCGATTGCTCTCCAATATTGCCTCCCCATCTTCACTCATTTCACGAGCCTTACCACCCCCACGAGCTTCACCACCTTCACCAGCCTCAATACTTCCACCTTCTTCACTTGCTACACTCACGTTGTTGGGACTGGGTCGTTGTAGGTGGACATAGTGTGGATTGACTTGCTCATATAGATTTGCTTCAGCCTGGTCTTGTACATGCAACTCAATTCCAGCCACATGTTGCTGCTCTCCTCTGAAACTACAATATTAATTTAGCCATCAGTATCATACCCTTTTGTTTAGGCATACAGTGGAACCCCTCTATTCCGGACACCTTTGGGACAGCTTAAAATTTCCTGATCAAAGGAGGTGTCCTCGTTTCAGGGGTGAGAGGGGTTCCACTGTAATCATAATAATATAAGTGCTCTGGAGAATCACTGCATGGATGTACTAGTAATCAGTGCATGAAGTCTGTACTAGCTCTTTATCAAAGCTCTTTAATATTATGAAATTTGGGGACAGCTAGAGCTAATCTATAGTTATTATATCAATCTCTATGTATTTAATATCCTACCAAGGGAAGATTCTCATTCGAGCTCGATAGCATACAATGGCAGAAGTTGTAATACCAAAGAGCAGGGCAGCTACAATTCCTGCTGTCAGTAGAGCTATCTCGATGACATTCAGAGATCCTGTCACAGATACACGAACTTGAGTAGTATCGTTAAACTGCCCATCACTTGCAACCACCTCAAAAACAAAGAAATTATCCTCTGTAACAAAGATGTAATCATCCAGATAGATCATGCCATTTGAACGAATACCAAACTTTCTACTATCTCCTTGCAGAGTATAGCTGATGTCTCCGCCATTACCCAGGTCTCTGTCGATAGCCTCCACTTGACCAATCTCTTCTCCAACTGTGCTTAGCCGATTCACAGCAAAGGTGTAATTAGTTTGAGTAAATTGAGGCTTGTGTTCATTGATAGCTTCAACGTTTATGATAAGTTGTGCAGTATCATTTCTACCTCCATTGTCATGGCATGCTAAAGTGATGTTGAAGAGCTGTATTTCTTCAAAATCCAGGGGATGCATCAAGCGGACAATGTTGTTATCCTCCAGAGCAAAATTTCTTGATCTGTTATCATTAAATTTTTCAGTAAACCTTATCCCTTGAAATCTTCCTCTACCAATATCTCGATCTGTACAGCTAATTTCAACAATATCTATACCCACTTGCTCTGACTCTGGGATTGTTGTACTATACACTTTTTGTGAGAATTTTGGATTAAATTCGTTCACAGAATCGACATGGATTGTAATCGATAGATTTGGACATTTGTCGGCACTATCTGCATCCTCTTCTCTATCACAAACTGTGACACTTATCACATATAGTGCAAAATCTGCAGTCGTTAAGGGCAAGCTGGAATCAATATCTAGACTTCGGTCAACCACCAGAGCACCAGTTAAACCATTGAGACGGAGAAATGACAAAATGGTTGAATTTGAGTACCGAGTTAACGTTGAAAAGGAGTACCTAATTCTTCCGTGTTCACCCCTATCCCTGTCTGTAGCGTTGAAGATACGAAGTGAAGGTTGTTCTGTAGAAATAAGGACTGTACCCACTTCAAGTGTTTCTGATACGTTCACATAAATTATTGTTGGCTCACTTAACTCTGGAAAGTATTCATTCACTGGAAGAATGGTGATGTTAACATGCACCGTATCATTGCGGTTAGGATTTGCCAGATCAACGCATTGAACTGTAAAGACGTAAAAATCAGGCCCTCTATCATAGTCTATCGTTTCTCCAGCACGAACAAGGACTGAGCCACTACTGCTGTTCACATAGAATGGACCAGCATCTCCATCAGTGATGTTGTAGGTCACCGTGGGAACTGGTTCACCTCCTTGATTCACACACCCAACTTGTAGGTCTGGTCTGGGAGTGATACCTTGACTGGATTCCTCAACACTAGCACGGTAGAGTCCTTGTGATGAGAATCGTAGACTGTTGCTATAAATTTCTGGAGCTATAAGAATTTAGACATACACCCATGTATACATGATCACATTAATAGCTATAGCTAGTCTATGTTAATCAATCAAGTCATGAACTCACCTATTGTAATCAGAAATAAGGTGAGAAAGAGAGCATTAAATTTTCTGCTAGAGTGCATTTCTGCTGTCATATCTTGGGTGCATGCTCTTACGAAATGTAAACAGCTAAAAATGTTATGCACGTTTGATATGTCATTCATTCAAATTGAAAACAAGCACTGCCAGGTAGCTATAGCTAGGTAATAATAATACACACACTACATTCTAATAGTTATTCATGGCTAGAGAGCCACCATGACATTGTAGCATGCTACATCGATTCTAGTTTGTCATCAATTCCATTCATTCCATTGTGTATGACATCATTTTCTACCAAAGAGTCCTTTGCCTCTTGAGAGAGTTGGGACAGTACCCCAGTCAAGATCTGCATAATAATAGTATGAGTATAATTTATGTACAGTAAAGCTTAGAATGTATCTTAGGTTATGATAACACATGGAAAACTCTATATATAACACTATATAGACATGCAGAATACATGTTGGCAAGTGTAATCAAAGTAAGTTATGGTACTAAGCATTGTCATATACTAGCTAAAATAATTTTCAGAATATCATTAAATTTTTTCTTATAATAATAATATCATTACATGAGGACATGGATATGAATCTCAATTGCTATGACGCAGAGCAGGATGGGGGGAGGGGGTATTCAAGGGAGATCCTGGATGACCCCTAACTTAAAGTCATTTATGCCCAGGATCTTACGGCAGTTTTAGCTGCAAATGCCAGACTGAGGTGGCACGATAGTCCCTACCGGAATTTACTGAGCTGGGATCATAATGATGTCAGCAAAAATACTTATCATAATAATATTATAGTATAGCTAGCTATACTTGACTTACCTTCACTAACTTGTATACTCGAAGTAGACATCTGCTTCACTATCTTATGCCGCCCTGCATCATCTTGGCTGCTCTGGTCTGTGCTGTTGTTCACGTCAGCACTGATAGCGGCCTTTTGGCTATTTTGCTCGAAAGTACTTGCTGCATTGGTGCCAGTGGGTGATGCCTGGCCGATATTGTTCTTGGAATCATTTGTAGCACCAGAGGTCCCTTCATCGTTCGTAGCAGTCATGGTGTTGGCATAGGTAGGGGTGTTTCTACAAGACTTGGTAAGTACGAGGTCATCGTATGTATAATGACTGAGATCACAGAGTTCAGCGACAGACGATACCTTAATCACCGTTTTTCTGCAAAAAAATCGCAAGGTACACACAAACAATATTTATACTACACATGATTGATCATTACATGATTGAGGTATAATAATTACCCTAGATCTGGCAAATAGCTAGCTCTTGATAAGTTTGCCAGCACTTAGCTATCCTCGGAGGATTATTAATTTTTTTAACACCATCTTACCGGCAGCATAGACAACAGCAGATGCAGAAAACCAGTATCACCAAGAGTAGAATGAATACACCGCCAGACGATGCTATCAGAATGATCTCAAGCGTATTAAAAAAGGGACGAGGTGGGGTAATGGGAGGGCGAGTGTGTGTAGCCTTGGTCACCGATGAGCCATTAATGGGGTCCGTTGGTGGGGCAATAGAGGGGAGAGCGACGACTGATGATGTGGTTGTAGCTGAGCCACGGATGGTGGCGGCTGGTGGGGCAATGGATGGGAGAGCGACCATTGAGGTTGCTGTTGTTGTAACTGTGTGGCCAGGAGTGAAGGGATGTGGCACAGTAGTAGGATTCAGACCCATAGCAGCTGAGACCGATTCGACATTCACTTGTGATAAATCTGATGAAAGAGTGTGGCTTAGTGAAGCAGTCACCGTGGTGGAGGTTTGAGGTATTACAGGCCCATTGGTTGGAGCAACTGGCTGTGCTGAAGAAACAGCTCCTGTATTCAGAGATGACATCATAAAATCTCTACCACTACTGCTTATATTATAATAGTGATTAATTCACACTTACCATAGGTGAATAAAATTAACATTAGCCCACATTTACAGCCTCCATTGACAACTCTAAGAGTACTCTTCAGCTTCATCTCAAACACAAAGATCGAAGTGCACAAGATTTAATTTAGTGACAAGAGATTTTGAGCTGGATACAAATAGCATGCGTGTGAATCATGCTGGTTGCATTCCACCACTCTTCAAGTTTATCAATAGGAGTCCTCATGTTGCCAAAATCAGAAATAACTCTCATGATATCAATGCTAGCATAATACATGACATTGTATAGCTATGCATCACTTCTAATGGTATACAAATCTGGTATACTATAAACAAGGTCAAGATTGATGCTCTCATTAGCTCTTTGCTCTTGAGAGGTAATTAATTAGAACTATTTCACAGCAATAATACATAATACCAAACAGCTAGATGTTTTTATCAATCTTGAGTAGACATGGTGTACACATACCCACATAAGTTTGTACCCTATCTTTATACTAATGCATGTGTCACTGAAAGCTACTGAAAGATAGTTGAGTCCCTCTTTCTTTCTCTATAGAATCTGATATGCTGCTGCTCCCTGCAAAAGTTTGAAAGTGTCTTTCTATACCTTAGATACTTTAGTATTAGCTTCGAATTCATATTTAGCAGGCCAAAACCCATAGTAGGATGACTAATTAAACACGAGAACTTGTCCACAAAGTTTCAAACAAGTTGCCCATTGCACATGTTATGTTAGCAGCCTACTATGGATCAGCCCTATAATACTGTACTATTTGTGTACCTTGACCCTAACACTTGTGCTAATTCCCTTAAAATATTTCCCGGATGCACTTATTATGATAACTAGCTAGCTATATGCTTTCTTTACATACCCTATAAAGGTGACTATTTTCAATACAGTGAGCGTACTGTGCATTCTGCTCCACTCAGTGAATAGCATTGTGCGTAGACTTGTACTGGACTAGCTGCGCCTGTAGTGAGTGAAAGCCGTAGACAGAATTACCAAGACATGTATGAAAAAGATTATCTACAGAGATACTTCTTACTCATTCCACTGATTCTAATTTCACGTAAGTCTCGTAGTTTAAGCTCGATAACAGAGATTGATCCTGCTAATTTTGTACATAAGCATTATGGTTGGGTGGCTAGTTATTCTAAGCACCTCAGTGGTCATTAGTTGAAGCTACTTTGCATAATTTTGAATACGGTAATGTTAAGGTACCATGTGCATTGCACACATACATATTAAGCATTGTCAATACGATTTAAACTTTAGGTACCCAGGCAGCTCAGTTTTCCACTGCAGGAGGTGTCTATCGTCCATCTACAGTGTACACAGAGAACGTTCCTCATTCGGGTGCTATAGTTCAAGTCAGGTGCCATGATTCTCTGAATGCTCCTCTAAACAGTGCTACCTACAGCATCACTGGTGGAAGCGGTTCAGAGCGCTTCACTATAGACCCAAATAGTGGTCAAGTTTCATGGAATGGGAACCAAACACTGGATTACGAGGCAACACCATTCCTATTGTTCGATATCATGTGTGTGGATGACTCGGATCCATCAGATACTGGTACAGCTCAGGTCAATGTCTCAGTTGGGCCAGTAAATGAGTTCAGCCCTGCGATCTCACCTCCTATACTATTTGTGAGCCTTCCTGAAGATGCTCCCCAGGGAACGATACTGGTCTCCACACAACCGGGTGGTCAGAGACAGTACACTGTGACTGATAGAGATAATGGACCAGATGGAGTTGATGGTATCACCTATACTCTGTCAACTACTAGTGGCGGCATTTTCACAATAAATCAGGAAAATGGAGCCTTGATGTTAGCTAGAGAGTTAGATGTCGATAATATACCAAATGTGTTGGATATTCGTGGTGTCCAAATAACAGCATGTGACACAGACCCCCCTCGCGATGAATGCCCCAATCTCTCAGTCACTATCATTGTCCAGTCAGCAGCTGACAATGACCCAATGTTCTCTGAAAACCAGTACACTGTGCTTCTTGCAGAGAACACTCCTAGTGGATCTGTCATAGCAATATTTATGTGCTCAGACCAGGACAATGGAGTAGGAGCTTACGGAGGGATCGATATTGTCAGCGTAATTCCTTCCAGTACTGAAAACTTGTTTCGAGTAGGCTCCTCATCAGTTGAAGGAAAGAATGGAAGTGCAGATCTCATACTTCAAGGGCAGCTTGACTTTGAAACAGCTAATCCAGTCTACAACTTATCACTACGTTGCTATGACAACCAACCCACACCCAGACAGGATCTAGTTCAAGCGGTTGTCAGAGTACTTCCTGTAAACGATGAGCCTCCAGTTTTTGAAAGCTCCTTCTACAGTTTTATGGTGAATCGCATCAGTACTGGTGGAGTAGACATCGGTCAGATTGTAGCAGTTGACGGTGACCAACAAGTGGGTGGAGAGATCTCCTATTCAATTCTCAGTGGAGATACAGATAATTTTGGAGTTCATTCTAGTGGCATTATCTACTTAAAGGACTATATCTACGCATTTGAAGGAATATCTTTTGATCTAGTTGTGATGGCAAATGATGGTGTATTCAACTCTACTACAGCTGTAAGGATAGCAGTGTCTGGATTTCTCTCTATACCAGAGATTGCTATCATTGTAGCTGCTGCCGTTCTCCTCATGGCCATTATCGCGATGGTACTCTGTTGTCGTTGTCATAAACTTAGGCACTCATCAGATTCAAGGTATTTTGCATTCAATAAATTCTCCATAAGATACAGTAGCTAAGTACACAGATGTAGGAATCGTGGGGGTTCTTGGGGGCACGGTGAGAGGGGAGAGCTGGTACACCCTGGATTTTAATACTAAGTCTTCTGAACGTTTGGATAACAAGCATCTAATAGTGTAATTATATCCATTCTTGGTACGCTTCAATAATTCATTATGATGTTTGTTTCAGATCAAAAAAAACATCAATTTCACAAGGCATCCACTACAATTGACAATACTGAGCTCAGTCAGTGTGATAATATTGCAATAGCTAATCCTCACTATGTCACAATTAAAGACACTGTGGATGAAGATGTTTACACTAAAATTCAAGATGGTGACGGGATAAAAACGGAAATGACAAAGATTTCGGTAAAGCCTACTCCTGTCACCAAAAAAACTGTTACTGTAGCTAGCTAGTGCACTGTGTGTATGAAAATTAAAGTTTGTTTTGCCCAAGCAAGTAGCTAGCAAGGTGTGCTTTGTGTATCACAGTTATAATATACTGCATGTATAGCTCCCCATAATTAAAATAATATTCTTACGGTAACTTTATGCTGTATAATAATATTATTATTATAATCATGCATAGCTGCTATAATAGTTACATACTATTACTGACAAATCAGTATGCATGGGATGCTAGTACATTGTCTAGTTAGCTACATTGTTATGATTAGCCTCAGGTTATATAGCAGTTAGAGTATTTCTGAAAAGTGGAGCAGAAATTATTGTCATAATTGCAAGGTGAATGTGATCTTGAATGTCGTGGCAATAGTGATTCACACTTACCATGGGTGAATAAAATAATAGCATTAATTAGCACACATTTACAGCCTCCATTGACAACTCTAAGAGTACTCTTCAGCTTCATCTTCAAACACAATGATCGAAGTGCACAAGGAAATTTTAGTGACAAGAGATTTTGAGCAGGGTACAAATACAGCATTGTGTGTGAATCATGATGGTTTCATTCCATCACTGTCCAAGTTTATCAATAGGAGTCCTTATGTTACCAAAATAACTGTCACCATGATAGTATACCACTGCTAAGAAATAGCTTGCAAGGTATGTATTAGTTATAGCTACGCATCATTTCTAATAGTATACGAACTTGGTACACATAGCATGCCATAAACAGGGACAAGATGCATAATGTTATTGTGCTAGCTCTCATAAGCTTAATTGGAACTATTTCACAGAAAGAACACAAAAACAATCATAATAATCATAAATGCCAAATAGCTAGATGCTTTCATTAATATTATTTTGTCAAGAGCAAACATGTACACATACCCACCTTCATTGATGTGAAAGCTACTGAAAGTATCTTTAATTTTAGGAGTGATTAATTATTAACCCATAGTAGGCTGAAATTGTCCACTAGGTTGCCCTATCACACATTTTAAGTGAGTTTTGGTGGTGGGGGGTGGGGGGGGGGGTGAAGTCAATACTTGTGAGCTATGTTAGCGGCCTACTACGGATCAACAATTCTGTACTCTTTATGTTGACCCTAAATCTTGTACTCATAAACTTTCCATGCATGCACTTATTATGAAACTATTGCTAGCTATATGAGTTATCTTTACAGTATCAATACCCTTTAAAGGTGACAGTTTTCAATACAGTGTGCATACCATGCATTCTGTGGCATGACACTCAGTGAATAGCAACTATGCATACTGGGCTACATTACCTGGAGTGAAAGCTATAGAGAGATTTACTAAGACATGTGTGGAAAAGGTTCTCTACAAAGATACTTTTTGCTTGTTCTACTGATTCTAGTTTCACCGTGGCGTAAGTCTCATTATTATTTCCTTAATTAAAGTTCATTGACAGCTAGACTGGCAAGAGTTAATCATGAAATTTGCAAGGTGGGATGGCTGCGATGCAATTCATTCTGTTATAGCCGAGCATATATATTATAGGTAGCTGAAAGGCAACAGTCTAGCTACACTGAGTTCAATTGATATTTTTGTGCACAAATGATTGGTGGTTAGCCACTCATTTTACCCTTGCCTCCCGGATCAACCCTGGCCAGCTATATATTCTCTCTATCTGCATGGACATAATAAAAAAACTTTAATTATATCTTATTAAGCGCCTCTGCCATCATTAAAGCTACTTTGCATGCATGACTGATCTTATAATAATGACGGTAAAATTAAGGTACGCATATAATTATTTTGTCACGCATTGCCACTACGATTTAAACTTTAGGTACCCAAGCAGCTCAGTTTTCCGCTGCAGGGGGTGTCTATCTTCCGTCTACAGTATACACAGAGAATGTTCCTCATTCGGGTGATATAATTCAAGTCGGGTGCCTTGATGCTGGGGGCTCTCCTCTAGACAGTGCTACCTACAGCATCACTGGTGGAAGGGGTTCAGATCGCTTCACTATAGACCCAAATAGTGGTCAAATTTCATGGAATGGGAATCAAACACTAGATTACGAGGCAACACCATTCCTATTGTTCGATATCATGTGTGTGGATGACTCAGATCCATCAGATACTGGTACAGCTCAGGTCAATGTTTCAGTTGGACCAGTAAATGAGTTCAGCCCTGCAATCTCACCTCCTATACTATTTGTGAGCCTTCCTGAAGATGCTCCCCAAGGAACGATACTGGTGTCCACACAACCGGGTGGTCAGAGACAGTACACTGTGACTGATAGAGATGATGGACCAGATGGAGTTGATGGTATCACTTATACTCTGTCAACTACTAGTGGCGGACTTTTCACAATAAATCGGGAAAATGGAGCCTTGATATTAACTAGAGATCTAGATGTCGATAATATACCAAACGTGTTGGATATTCGTGGTGTCCAAATAACAGCATGTGACACAGACCCCCCTCGCGATGAATGCCCTAATCTCTCAGTCACTATCATTGTCCAGTCAGCAGCTGACAATGACCCAATGTTCTCTGAAAACCAGTACACTATGGCTCTTGCAGAGAGCACTCCTAGTGGATCTGTCATAATAACATCAATGTGCTCAGACCAGGACAATGGAGTAGGAGCTTACAGAGGGATCGATATTGACAACGTAATTCCTTCCAGTGCTGAAGACTTGTTTCGAGTAGATGCCTCATCAGTTGAAGGAAAGAATGGAAGTGCAGATCTCGTACTTCAAGGGCAGCTTGACTTTGAAACAGATAATCTCTATAACATAACACTACGTTGCTATGACAACCAACCCACACCCAGACAAGATCTAGTTCAAGTGGTTGTCGAAGTACTTCCAGTAAATGATGAACCTCCAGTTTTTGAAAACTCTGTCTACAGTTTTGTGTTGAATCGCATCAGTGCCAGTGGAGTAGACATCGGTCAGATTCTAGCAGTTGATAGTGACCAACAAGTGGGTGGAGAGATCTCCTATTCAATACTCAGCGGAGATACAGAACACTTTGGAGTTCGTCTCAACGGAACGATTTACTTAAAGGACCCTATCTATGCATTCGAAGGAAACTCATTTGAGCTAATAGTGATGGCGAGTGATGGTATGTTCAACTCCACGACAACTGTACGAATAACCGTGTCCGGATTTCTCTCTATACCAGAGATTGCTATCATTGTAGCTACTGCCGCTCTCCTCGTGGCCATTGTTGTGCTGATCCTCTGTTGTTACAAACTTTGGCGTTCATCAAGGTATTAATATTGATCGGTATCAGATATTTGGGTCGGGTGGTATAGCTACTGGTAGTTACTATCTCTTTGTATCTGACATACTTTGATGATCAAGACAGTACGTTGTACTTTTGGATTATTATTATTTTTTTGTTTCAGATCAAAAAGGCATCAATTTCATAAGGCATCCACTACAGCTGACAAAATGGAGCTCAGTCAACGCAGCAACGCGATAGATAATCCTACCTATGTCGCAATTGAAGGCATTATGGATGAAGATGTTCACGCAAAAATTCAAGATGGTGAAGGGATAAAGACAGAAACACAAGGAGCAACAACAGTGGAGCCTGTCACCAAAGTAGATGAAGATACACAGGACAGTACAAACAGTAAAGATGAAGGTGTTTCTGATTCAGCTGTGAATGGCATGAGTGAAGATGAACCAGCTCCTAATATTAATGTTACTGAAGGTATGACACATACATTGTACGTTGCAATAATTTGTGTGCACAGGGCATATGGATATCCCCTTCGTTAGTATAGTGTGTGGTTGGAGCTTATTTTGAATGGCTATATCCTCATCCCCAGGCCTACTAATTTTTAGTGGGTCTGTCACAGTGGGAGGCTAGATAAGTAGCTAGCTATCATGCTAATAAACTTCATGCAGTGATATCAAAGATAATTATTATTAGCTATTCTCGTGCAGATATTGACCGTGGAACAGTTACTACTCCAGATCCCAAGGAATCCACGGAGCTTTCGAACATGAAATAAGAGGATGTACAACTATCAGTGTACCAGTAGCTATAATTATAGTGCACTGTGTCATCTGCAGGTGAACTAGAGTTTGTTTAATTTGTCCAAGTAGCTATACAATCATAATATTAAAGAGTGTGTTTTGTGTACACCACATTGCTGCAGCTGTGCTTATGAAAACTTGCAAAATGATAGATTCACTGTATCCATGACAATGTTATATCCCTAGTACATAGCAATTTCTGAAACAATAAAGGAATCAAATCCCGAAATTTGGTACAAATATGAAATAAATATTTTAAAGTTTATCATCTGTTTTCATTTTCAAGTTATTCCACTTCAAAGCATTTGATGATTACGTAATGTTGCACAACTCAAGTACATACGTAGTGACCCCTTACCACATACAATGAAGATACTGTGTACGGTGATCCAGACTATAATTATTCTTAACCAGGGGATACCATAACGAAAGTCAATAATAACTGAGAATAGTGCGTACGTGTGTGTGTGTGTGGGGGGGGGGGGGGGGGGGGGGGGGGAGGGGGGTGGAACCCTCCTATTTCAGAATCTGATATTCATGGCTAGGGACATGACAGGTAAGTGTCCAAGGTATCTCCCATTACAGGGGTAGTTGTGTTAACATTGCAGTAAAATGCTCTTAGTTACACCTCTGGAGTGGGATAATAATTAGATTCTGGAATTGTTACACCATTAATTTGGAGTCCACTTACGTACAACATGCATGCATGCGTACAAAGCGAGCACGTTAGCAGATAGTTCGAGTGAACTGAAAGATTTTATTTTGACAAGTGGAGCAGAAACTATTGTACATAATTGCAAGGTGAATGTGGTCTTGAATGTCGTGGCAGTAATAATAAAATTATGAATGGGTATAATAATTAAATTATATAAGATGAAGGAATAAACCATGATTACCACAGTGCATGAATATCAGTGCATGGATATCAAGTGCATACTTCACTTATACATTAGTCACTGGTGACTGAAGATGAACTAAGGTGTCTCTTATGGCGCGGGGTGCCCTTTCGACGGCTTTTTCTTCCCTCCCTCCGGCTCTTCGCAGAAGAAGGTGTGGGTCTCCCGGTGGTGGGAGGGACACCGGCTGGCGAGGGAGAGGGGGAGGGGCTAGCGTTCCCCCGATGATCCATGTTCTCTCTCCCCCTGTCTCCACCTCCTCCTCCTATAACGAAACTCTCGCCGACTAATTCTTGCCTTTGCTCATCCAGCTTGCGATGAATCAAGTGCTGGCTGATCTTGCTCAGCGTCTGGTCCAAAACAGACCCAGCTTTGAATGTCTTACTCGCAGGTTCCCTACCACCGAGAGAGGGGGGATCTTTTCGTTTTCTCGACGATTCCCCCCCAACCCCACCACCCCCTGCACCTCCATTGTGAGAAATTTGACCAATGATGCTCGGAATGACCGCTCGTGGTTGTATCTCGTGTGCTTGCGACTTTTTCCCAGTACCGTAGGTAGCACCCTTCATTAGCATGCTACCACCACCAACGCCACCACCAATAATGCTAGCAAGTCTAGCTGAAGTGGTGTGACCACCTGATAAGTCAGGAATGCGAACAACAGTGTGATTGGAAAGATCTCCAGACAACTGCTGTTGTTTCGCTTGAAGATTGCTGGTCAGGGGAGGAGGTCTGTTGGCTTGGCTGGTCAGAACTGATTGCTTCTCGAGGGCAATGACCTGCTTCAGTGCCTCCTCGCACTGCTGTGAGAATTTCTCTTCTTCCTTCTCGACAGACTCAAGAAGATCTTTGAGCTGATTGGACAGTTTCGTTCGCTGAAGGATCTTCAAGTTTTGGAAATCGCACGCCTCACAGAGCAAAAGCTGCTTCGAGTTGTTTTTTCGGATCTGCCACGCTGAAGCGAAATCGCAGCCGCATTGATTACAAATTGGTTTCACCTTGGATGCATTGTTCGACTTCTCATGCAAAGCTTTTAGGCTTGAATCAAAATGATGCAAAACTGATTCCAAGCCAAAGTTTCGAACAAACGCCGGATCTTGTATGGGTACCACGGGCCAAACTTGACGAAAAGTCTTGGGGTACGGAGATGATATCATCCTTCTTTCTATCTGCTTCTGAAAAGTCTTCTTGCTGTGAAGCTGTTTCATGCGATACTCCTTGTAACGCTTAGAATTCTCTATGGCCTCCATTGTATCAAGCCCGTGACCAGCACTTGTGTTGGCGATGGCTGAGAGAGCTCTACTTGTGGAAGAGATAGCTGGGACCTGGATTGAGCCAGTAGCAGTGGCCGTGGGGATGCGAACATGTGAAGGTAAACCTGTTAAACCAGTAGAGGGAGTGGGGAGGAGAGGAGGAGGGTTCTTAGTGACGGGAGAATCTCCAATGGTGATGATTTCGTGAGACGATCGACTGCCTGATGGGAGTTTGGGACGAAGAGGAGGCATATTTGAAGAGGAAAACTGATGAAAAGGAGTCCCATTGCTCAGTTTCTGAGAAGAATTACTAGTAGTGATGAGACTGGGTACTGGAGGAGTTTGCATCGAGCCAAGAAGCTTAACTTGAGCACTGGAGTTCAAGGATCGAAGAGCGTTGTGAGCAGAGGCAGAACTTATAGAACCTAGAGCTTGGTCAACTGCGACTGTATCGACAATCTGCTGAAGACGAGATGATATCCCAGTGGATGGCACGGCAGCGCCGCCGCCGCTCCCCCTTGAAGCGACGGTCAAGGTCCCTGTGCTACCGCCGCCACCACCACGGGCTGACGATTTCCCAGGGACTACGACAATGCTAGGTTTTGATTGGTTTGTCGATTTACTACTAAATGGAATGGGAGACTCTCGCAGTGTGGCACTGCCTGACGCTCGACCACTGGCTTTGTTTAAAGCGCTGCCCTGGATAGTGGGACCATTTCCCGCTCGAGTTGAAACTGCCGTAGCTGACGAGTTGTTGATTGGGGAGGTTTGGCGGACACGCTTCGACTTAAGCATATTCAGTTTCTTTTCTTCTTGGTCTAGGAGTTCCTTTAGTGCATGGAAGTCCGCTGCTGACTGGGCAGAATTACCGGCACCCCCCAGCTGTTGCTGGGCATTAATTGGAGAGTCCTCGTCATCCACAATGATTACATCACTCCTATAGTAAATACAAAGAGCAAAAATAAAACCATTTTCATTATGCATAACAGATAAAATTAAATTAAATTTTAATTTAATGTACTTTATTAATGATACGCAGGCTAGGTAAATATGCTGATTCAGCAATAGGCAAATGCTGACTCAGCACATTATTGTAGGAACGTACCTATTGCTAGCATTGGTGGAAGTGTATCCGACAGAGGGAAGGGTGGGTGCCGTCTCATAGCTGCCAGAGACACTCTTCTCTGTAGACTGCAGAAAGTAGAGAGAGGGAATAATTATTTGTTATCGTCATAAACATAAGATACATGATGTATTGTACAAAAAAAATTAAGAATCCTAAGCCTTTTTTTCTGGGGGGGGGGGGGGGGGGGGGGGGGCACTCAAGGTTTATATTCATTGGGTGTGTCCCCCATCCCACATCTATTCAAAACTAAGGTTCTTCTTTGCCTGACTGACTTACCAGTTCCAGGGCCTTCATGTTGATTTGGGCCACTCTCTTCCAACTATCCATGACGTCCGCCGGTTGGGAATCTCTGGCTCCGCCCACAGCGGCGGCCACGCCCCCTCCATTCAGCACTCCGGCCTTGTCAGACATCACTTGTGGATACTATAGCACCATGTGTATTGATCTCTCACTCTCTCTCTCTTTCTTCACGGTCTTGCGAGAGTGTAGTGGTGAAGGAAGTATCAATGTCTAATGAGCTGTTCTGTGGTGCAAAAAATAATTACTTGTAACACAAGAACACGTGTATGAATGCATTACATGCAGTACTCTTAATCAACATACTAGTACATATAGATGCACACGTGTGCACCTTTTGCAGTGATTACATGTATTTCATCAAGAGGAGGGAAAAATGACTAGTTTCAAAATCCAAGGGAGGGGAGGGGAAAAAAATGAAAATTGGGGGGGGGGGGGGGGGGGGGGGCACCAATAGTAGCTAGCTATAGCTATATGTAAAGCAGAAACATAACTCGAGCGTCATCTACAATTGTACTCCTCATACTTAAACACTATTCCATTCCCGAAACAAGCTTTCACCAGGACACTACGGTACAGGTGCACGTATATAGCAACATAAAAAATGTATACATGTAGATCTCTGAAATATGGATATCTCAGGACACTTCTATACATCCTTAGCGACGTTGTAGCTCAATAGGGGTGTACAAAACTACCGCACAAAAGAGGACACCTCCTTTAATCAGGACGTGGTGAAGCATCTCAAGAATGTAATTGACATTGCCAACAATAGCACCGATTACATTAATAGTACACCACAACATAGTGATGTCTGCACCTCACTGGCTTCCCAAGCTATTCAAAGGTTTCCCATTCCCCATTCCAAAAGGTCACATGACCTGATTATTTCTGAGCATGCTCAGTAGAGTAGCACACACAAAATGTACAAACCACAGCCGATATTCATAGCCCACTTCCCTAGCACATGCAAACCATGTGCTTTCAACGTTGAAAACTGGTTTGACCGGTTTCCCTGACCTGTTTGGCTAGACAAAAGGGTGTGTGTGCATGTGCAGTAATTACATGGGAAGCCAAATATGTCAATCAACCATTTAGAGACCTCACCTTGGTACACATCCATGGCAACCTTTGTGACCCCACCACCCATCTCCCCCTATGATGTCAATTTTCCCCCGTGACCCCCCCCCCGGGCCCCCTTCCCTCCCCGAAAAAATTTTCTCATCCCCCCCCCATAAACGCTATAGGATGGATAGAAAGGGTGAGTGATATATGAAAAAGCGAACGGTACTGTATATATGGACGGAATAATAATATCTTAACGTTTTAAATGGTCAAATTTGACAAGTCCAAAATTTATGTCGACGTCTAATTGCGGTAACAGAAGATCAAAGCATTCCACACATTCCAAACACGGGGACACCATTGGCTACAGTACATGTTTACCACCACTAAAGATGGATGGATAGATGGCCGTGGATACGGTTAGCTGTTGGTACAATGTTATGTCAACTTTAGCGAACACACACACACGTAGTAGAAATCATGAAATCAATATAGGTATCTTCATGAAATTAGAGATATCAGTAAAGGCACACGTTATCAAGAGTACACTGTGGCAAATAGATAACCCTTGCGTCTTTGTCGGTCTGTCTCTCTCTCCCCCTCTCTCTTGATCTCCTCCCTCTCTCTCTCCCTCCCTCCTCTCACTTTCTCTCTCTCCCTCTCTCTCTCTCCTCTCCCTCTCTCTCCCTCTCTCTCTCTCCCATCTTGGTGCCCCCCCCCCCCTCCCATCCAACTTTCTCCCATGCCACTATCAATATTAACCACAAGACCACCCACTTGGACTGACACTTCATAACTATGAATAGAATCTTCCCACACAAGTCCCAAAGTGTTGACAAGGTTCTAGAATCTCTAAGACACTATCAGTATCCATACAGGTTTTGAAGTACATGTACAATGTCTACAAGTGCACATTTTGGTATGAAAATATAAGTACATTAATTTTTGTGGTCAAGTTCAAAAGTATACAATGTATAAAAGTGCACATTTTGGTATGAAAATGTAAGTATATTAATTTTTGTGGTTCAGTTCAAAAGGCTCATAGCATAACATACAAATGTATGTAAACCTTTGAGTATATGGGAAATGTGCAATTTTCGTGTACATGTACATTGTATATTATTATACACACAGGGATCACTCCCACACGCTCTATAAGCAGAGTCGTCATTCTTGCAGTTTGCACCGTCAGCACTTTACAGAGCATGTGCCAAACATGCAGCGTGCTGACACAACAGATAGAACATGCACTACATGCTGCTGATAGTGGGTGGGGAATTGCCGACTCGGCACTTTACTGGGAAAAGTTTTGGGGGTAATTTTATAATAATGAAGTAGGCAAGAAACCATCATCAAATTGAAAATTACCCAATTTTTATGGCTAGGGAAATGAAACAAATCACAAAAAATGTTTATATGTGGTAAGGAAAGATGGATAAATAAAAAATCCCCGTTTCAATCTTAGCCACTTTCTACTATCATCAGCACAACATTCACATACTCAACCAAAACATTACTCACTCAACAGAAATTCAGGGGAACTTGCACTTCCCAGAACTGAAACAAAACATACCCCCCCTCCCTCTCCCCCCTCCCCCCTCCCCCCTTTCCCTTCGCTGCATCATACTTTCCCTTTAGTAAGCAAATAAATCTTTGCAGTGTGTGTATATGGTGACACAAGATTGGGATATCCCTCTAACCCTCCCTCCCCCTCCCTCCCTCCCCTTGTCTTTCTTTCTTTTTTAGTAAGAAGTCTTTGTGGTGTACATGTACCTGAGGATACAAGATTGGGGGTAGTCCCCACGTACAGATCCCATGCACTGCTACATCTTACTATACTAAACAATGGGTGGGGGCTTTCAGTTTCAAAACGAGAGAGTTAGATACTAACTAGGGGCAGGCAGGTGGCATATACTATGTGCTGCTAGCATCCTGAAATAATAATCCTCTCTTAAATCTATCTTTTCTCTCTCTCTTCCTCATCTACTGTCTCCTTCTCTCTCCTTTAGCTGTTTCCCTCACCAAACTTTCATTCTCCTCCCCTGTTCCCTCCCTCTCTCCCATACTTTTTTTTCATCTCTCCCTTCTCATTACTCCCAAATGAATTATCGCATACGAAATTACCAAAATAAACAAAAGATGGTAGGATAACGTTTTCAAGACGTGACTACAATGTGTACGTGGTCGCGTAGCAATTCATTTTTTATTCTAGACGATATTTGATACATATGTACTTGCGTGTATCTAAGAGACACTGTATACACCTTGCAATGTGTTCACACTTGGACTTAGCTTCCCCCCCTACACGCGATCCGCCCCCCTCCTTTCGTTTTTGTATTATTACACACTTACGACGTCTGTACATACGCAGGCAAGTACGTACGCATGTGACCACGCATACACATATACATGCATACATACATGTATGTACACACATACATGTACATGTACATGTACATGTACCATGCACGCAGGCACACAACAATCGTAACTTCTAAGAATCGTGTGAAATTTTACACAGCGGCGATCGAGCGCACGACGGTTGCTTGCACAAGCTCACACTCTACAGCTGCAAATAAATTTGAACATTCTGTCATTGTCATTCGAACTAAAGCACATAATGTTCCTCTCTCTATTAAAAACTACCATCACAGCTTCTCAAACAGCAAAGATGTAGTACAAACCCATGTGCACATGGCCTGGCGGGCGGGGGGATGTAAAATTAGACCAAAGGCCATCCTTCGCTGACCCCTCGACAAAACCCCACCGACCACCACGCCCGCGGCGGGGGCCACTGCACACTCGCACGAATAACTAGTTCTTCACCCCGACAAAACGTACTCGGCTAAAAAGCCTATCGTGGAAGCTACCAGACGATAAAATGGCATGTCTAGTCTCTATTAAACACAACAGCACTCGGCGTAAGTATACGACAGTATTGAGTATTAGTTCAGTACACGATCATACATACACACTTACCACGTATTTTTTTTATCAACAACGGTAGCTACGTAGAGGTCTTCAGGACGACTTGACTTTCTTGTTTTTTGAGCGAACCAGGCCACGTTGCCACGTTTAATCGTTTTCAGTGCGTTGAGTTAGTTTTGTTCGGGGCTAACCCGCTTTTCAATCTTGAGGCTCAAGGGAGCGCCCGATTGTGCCCGTAGGTGCCTGCTTGGCAATTCTTCAACACACAATGGTATATGGGGGCTCTATGTTGCGTCCATAAGAAAAGTACCGTGGCGAGAGAATGGACCAATCAGATTGTCAGATTCACTGCCCAGTCCGGTTTGACCGGTTTTTGATGTATCTGTTGTATCATAGTTGCTCAAGGTAACTGAACTTCCTTATAAGGAATGCAGGAAGCTCCACAAGTTGACAAGGTTTGTGTGCAATGTTTCCAGCCTGATCCCAGTTCTCATGTCCAAAATGTCGATCCATCTCCAAAACCATTCCCAAATCGTCCCCACACCCGAAGTTCCTTTCCCCCATCCGAAAACGAAAGCTAAGAAGCGAAAATGCCTGACTCTCTCTCCCTCCGATTCTTAATCGTAGTGTTTTCAACAATACGGGAATTACATCATCCCGTGCAATTTCTCCTTTGTAATTATTAATAAAGTTACATCATACCATGTGGAAAAGGGAGAGATAAAAAAATGATATCATATATGACAGAAAATCTTGGTGTGAACCAAACTTGTGCAAGATCGATGTAATGCCATGCATAAGGTGATCGTCCACTCCCGATCCCGGGATCCCGAGTACTACCTGACTAATGGGCAGGGTTCCCCCCTCAATTCAATGTGTGACATATTACAAAAGAGCGCCACCCACATGTAACCTTTATGGTTAGTGGGCGCAACCCACAAAACTTTTATTTGGCACACATGCTTAGAAATGCTGACATTTGGCTAATTTGCATGTAGCCGTCGCAGCTACGTTCCAGTCCCATTCCCATTCTTAATGCCCCCTGAGCTGCTAGCACTCCTCCACAAATGTAGTGTCTAAAGGTCTCATTCCCATTCTTAGTTCCATCTACTCCCACTCAAACCACAAATTTGCAATGTACTGCACATAAATGGCTTCTCTGTATGAATAATACCAATTAGTAAACCAGTGTTGTGTCATGTGACCTAGGGGGAAGTAATTAAACCCAGGGGCAACTCAGTGTTTGCAAAAGTGCTGATTAAGCAAAATTTATAGCTGATGAAGTTACTGCAATTGGTGTACGCAGTGCCAAGTACCAAATTACTATACGGATAAAATTCTACACATACACGACATGTACATAACATAAACTTAATTTTGCATGGATACATGTGATCAAATTAACACAAAGCTGACACGATTTATTTTACATTTGTGATGAATGGTGAGACGGGTGATAGTATTGAGAATAATAACAATATTGAGAATATCAAAGAATTAATAATTAGAGATAGACGTTATTTACATGTTGGTATGAGTGACTATGAATAAATAAGTACACTATCAATAATAATAATAGCACTATTACAATGAGTGCAACATGCTATGTGTCACACATAGAGGATAGAATTAAGCACAGAGAATCACTGAAAAACCAAACACAACTTGTTGAAGGAAGAGAGAGAGGGAAGAGAGGAGAGAGAGAGAGAGGGAGGGAGGGGGGAGGGGGGAGAGAGAAAGAGAAAGAGAGAGAGGGAGAGAGAGAATGACAAAACACAAAACCATCATCGATAAAAACCATATTTTAAAATTTCTCTTTTCTACCTTCCTTGAGAGTAAAAGTGTCTTAGAGGGGACCCCATACTCTGTCCAGGCTGCTGAAACCCAGCCACCCCTCCCGCTCCAGCTCCAGGTACACCAGCTGTACCATTGGGCAAAAGAGGGAGCCCCTGTCCAAATGAGGTAGCGTACGGATTACTGCCCATCAGCATTGGCTGCTGATTCAGCAGATTTGTCCCACCACTTGGAGCACCACTCCTCAAACTGCCATCATGTCCGAGGTTTTGTAATACTGATAGATGCGTCAACTGAGGATGCCCAAGTTGCTTATTCGTTGACGCTGCAGTGTTGAGCATAGCAGCAGCCGTGGTTGGTGAACTGCGTCCTGCGACAGGGAAAAAGGCCTGAGCGCTGCTCGAGCCTTGCATGTACGGTGGGCTGCGTTGACGTTGTCTCTGCTGTTGCTGTTGTAGAATAAATTGCCTCTGAGCTTGCGCCTGAGCTTGTTGTTGTAGCTGAATCAACTGTTGTTGCTGTTGTAAAATGGCCGTAGCTTGTTGCTGCTGCTGCTCAGAAGCTATAGGGTACAACTGTATCTTCTGCTGACTACCACTACCACCACCTCCTAGGTGCTGCGGCTGAGGCTGTGACAAAAAGTGCCCACCCAAATTCAACATACTGCTACCGTCACTCATGGCGTTTTGATTTTGACTTTGCACTTGTGGGCCTTGCAAGTTGACCTGGGGTAGCTGCTGGTGTCTCTTAGGGCTCGAATGTTGAGCTAGCTGGTGTAGCTGAGGCATTTGAATCTCTTGCTGATGTGGAGATCGAGAGTGCGTCTGTAGACTGTGCTGTTGTATCATAGATTGTGGACTGGGTTGTTGAACGGGAGAGACGTGCCTAGCTTGCTGATGCAGTGGGCTAATGTTACTAGTCCTAACCTGTTGTTGCTGTTGCTGCTGTGGTTGTGATGCTTGGGACTGGTGGTGTTGAGAAGATTGTTGTTGCTGACTTGGCGTTAATCTCTGATGCAGCAGCGACAAATTAGAGGGGCTACCCCCTGCCCCAGTGCTATGCTGTGTGTGTGGCGAACCACTTCTAGCGCCGGCACTGCCGTGAGCATGCGGAGACACACTCCGTCCAGCTCCAGGGTGCAAAGGTGACGGATTCTGAAGCTGTACCGAACTCAGTAGTGGCGAATTCGTATTCGATGCTGCCATATCCATTAAACCTTGTGTACCCTGAGGGCTGCTAGCATTACTACCACCACTGCCACCAGTACCTCTGTTGAGCTGAATTTGATGAAACGAGGGTATTCCAAGGAGAGGACTCCTTAGACGCTGTTGCTGGTGTAGATCGTTGTGAAGATCGTGTAGAGTTGGAATACTTAGTGATTCATTCACTTGCAGTGGTAGTGGCTGCTGCTGCTGATGGCGTGTCTCGGTAGCAGTAGCTCGCTGTGACTGCACAGGTAAGTTCAATCCTGGACTGCCGCTACTCGCAGGACTAAACATTGAGATATTATCGCTACTTAGAGCTTGTTGTTGCTCCATTGTAGGTTTCTGCTGTTGCAAAGGAGTTGCGGCGGAACCAGAAGCTTGTCGCTCCACCGCAAAAGATCCTTGCTGTTTCTGCTGCTGCTGTTGTGAAGGAGGAGAATTTGTACCAGAAACTTGGGAAGGCCTTTGCTGTTTCTGCTGCAAGTGAGGTGCACCAGAACTTTGTCGCTCCACCGCAGATTGCTGTTGCTTGTGCAAAGGACTTGCCGTTCTACTGCCACTACCATGCTGCTGCTGCTGCTGTGGTTGAGGCCCAGGGCCAGGAATAGGGGGAACTTGGTTAATAAATCCATGCTGAACCTGTGGCTGTGGATGTCTACGAAACTGCTGTTGTTGCTGTTGGACATTTTGTGATCCCTGCTGTTGCCCTTGCGAAGAGTAGAGCATACCCATACTTTGTTGTTGCTGGTGCGGCGAAAAAGCCAGTGGGCTTTGCGTTCTCTGCTTCTCCGGGCTAGTAGTGTGTCCACGCACGCTACTGCTGCTGTTGTATGGATTATTTGACATTGGATGCTGCAAAGGAGCACCGAAAGCTGAAGGTGTTGGACTACTATCTCCACTTCTTCCACCAGTAGCTGGCGGCTGGTAGGGAGGGGGAGCCCCTCTCATTAGTGGGGACTCTCTCTGGTGCCCCTGCTGTTGGACATCTTGATGATGATAGCTCTGTTGCTGGTACTGCTGTGATCCTTGTTGCTGCTGCTGCTGTGCGTGTGACCCTTGACCTGGTAGTTGGTGGTGCTGCTGCGGCTGCTCCAATGACCTTTGACCCTGATATCCTTTGGATTGACCTCCTTGTCGCTGGTGTTGTGGCTGCTCTAGTGACCTTTGACCCTGATGACCTTCGGACTGACCATGTCGCTGGTGCTGCGCCATTGGGGTTGGGAACTGCTGTGATTGCTGTTGCTGAAAGGTGGTGGATGCAGATGATGATGGCGGTGTGAGAGAGAGCTGTCTGAACGCCATATCGGAATCGAAAGATGGCAGAAAGTTTGATCCATTTCCTTGCGTTTGTGACGATAATAACGACTGACCCGCTCCTCCCATCCACAGAGAATTCACCTCCCCTCCCCCTCCCCCTTGGGATGGATCCTGGCTCCCTTGCTGAGATTGTAACAATTGGTGTGTCTTCGTTGTTTCTTGAGAATTCGACGTCCTATTTGGACCTTCACTGTTGAAGGAGAACTGGTTAGGGTGCAGCTTGCCAGTAGGTGAGGAGGTAAGCTTGGTCAGACGCACTTCGGGAGATTTGCTCGATAAGCTATGACGTCTTGGCGGGGATTCGTTGGAAGGAGTGATGCGTGCCAACTTTAACCCGTGGGATCTCTTCTTGTTTGGTGTGGCAAAGGGACCGCCATTTTGCTGATTCAGCATTTCGTCGTTACGAGAGCCTGCCGCATCTGTGGTGTACATGTTAGGTGGATGTCTGTCCTTGTGACCTTTCGAGGGGTGAGTGGTGGGTGTGGCTGACTCAGCTATGGGGTGTGGTCGATCTACTTCCATCGATTCGACACCATCTTTTTTGTTACTTGCAACAGAAGACGACGAAGGGGTGTAGCCTGACGACGCTGCTTTTCTCTTACTGGAGCTCGGCTGTTGAGAGGAATGCTGATTCAGCATATTGTGGTGTGTGGTGGGTGGAGCTTGAGAGGGAGTCGAGAGGCTTGAGGTTGGCTGCTGCTGAGCTACAGGCCAATCACCTACTGTCCACTGAGGAGGGAGAGAGAGAGAGAAAGAGAGAGAGAGAGAGAGAGAGAGAGAGGGAGAGAAAGGAGAGGGAGAGAGACAGAGAGGGAGAGAGAAAGTAAAAGAGAGTAATTATCACTTTTGGTGCCGAAAATCAAAGTTCATTTACATGTATACATACATATATGTAGACTATACATACACGTGTAAGAGTATAATATTATAATAACGTAATTTCATTTTCAGAGAAGTCTAAACATGCATGATTAGAATAATCTTACTTGTAGCAAGGTGTTGTGTTTAGATTGGTCAGCAGCAGTTTGATCTGGAAGGTGGGGGAGGAAAGAGGAGAGAGAGAGAGAATACACAGTAAAAGATCGCTCAAAAGGGAGAGGGGGAGGGGGAGGAAGAGAGTGGGATACTAGTGTCCTGGATATTTTATAATACGTTCATGTACTGTACATTACTTTCAATTTGACCTTCCTTTGTATTACAACGTACATAATACGTTATGTTTGATCTTTTGTCTGGTTACATATCACTTGTAGCATGTTATGTAGTTCATGTGACTGCAACTCATCTCCTTAGTACACGTACATGTAGTTCTCGTTGTACCGTGACATTTTTTAAGTAATGCGAGTTACAAACAAATACCCCCACACTACCAGGCCAGGTGCCCCTTACTGGTGGACCGTGGACAGGTGTATTTTTTTTCTGTACGTGAAATAATATTATCTCTCGCTCTCTCTCTCACCTTCTTTGAGTGTCTTTTCGATCTCTGTGCGTTGCTCTCTCGCTGCACTCTCTTTGTCCCTCTGACCCGTCAAATGATAGAGATCTAAGGAAATCAAAGGTCAAAGGACACACAGTAATTTCGAATTCCCATCTTTCACGGTACATAATAATACACATACACAAAATCCATTTATGCTACAGTTACATATACATGATTGAAACAAACGAAGATTCTTTGCGGACAACTTAACTTGCCCTGGGGATGACTAGAGCATCTGGTCGAAACGTCCGCATGTTTTACCGAACAGTTAAGTTGTCCACAAAGAATCTTCGTTTATTTCATGCAGATAGCAACTGAGAACGATGTCACTTCATATACATGATTTGTGGCACCTCACTACATGGGTTGTCCATCACTTCTTAGGAGAGGGAATTCAGACACATAACAGCATTTTGGTACTATTCTCTACATACAGGTACATATTTTATACTTTGGAAATCGCTTGCTCCCCACCTTCAGAAGAAGCCTTACAAACAAGTATCTCACACCTAGGTATCTCACACAGGTGTCGGTCTACCGTATCCAAGTAGTGTCTTTTGAATGACCCTAATTTAATCAGTGCACTCCCCTCTATACAATATCCAGCGCTGCCTATTGCTGTCCTAATCAAGACTTGATGGCTACCATGGATGGTGGCTGTAGCTAATCTGCTGTCCTTTATACAGTATGGTAATCTTGTTAGTGGCCAATCTACTGTCTCTTGCTTGGCCATACACACCTTGTGCTTGAACAGGTTACATGCATGCACATGCATGTATGTACATGTGCCATATTTTTGTATCATTGAGGGAGAGAGAGAGAGAGAGAGAGAGAGAGTGAGAGAGGGAGAGAGAGCCCTACCTGCTAGTAGTGAGGCTGCCCATGCTTGAAGTTTTCTTTCAGGTATCTTCTGAGCCAGTTGCATGGCCGGGCTCACCATGTCCATTGTTTCCTATAAGTGTGTGTATACAGTATTATATATTATGTGTACATGTACATGTACTTGTGCATGTGAGCTTGCGAAAGCGTACATGTGTGTATATGTGCGTAAGTGTACGTGTGTGTCTGCATGTGAGCATGTGAGAGCGTACATGTACAGTACATGTATGTGCGTAAGTGTGTATCTGTACGTGCATTTTTTTGTGTGCAATGTTTCTTTATTACACATGCCAATCTTTTCCTTCACCTGTAGCATGCACTGTTCTACATGTACATGTACATGTACATTTCTATTCACATAATGAAGGATACACACATACATGTAGCACACTTTCACATGCATGTACATACATGTACATGTAGATGTACTTGTATACCACATGCATGCACAGTAACAAAACAGATGTAGACTACATGTACATGTTTGACATCCCAGGAATACATGTATACATGTATACAGCAGTTCTACAGATTTATCTTGGCCAAAACTAAGACCAGTGAGTGTACCAATAATACGTACAAATGAGTCTATACAATATTTATTAGTTTGTTTTCATTCATCACAGATAATGTATCATGCACTTAAATCAGGTGAGAAAACCAAGCACTAAAATACATTATATTATACATGTACATGTATCTGCTACAGTAATATAATGATAATATATATACCAGTATCAGGAAAGGGTCCCCCCGATGATCGAGGTTGCGCTGTAATGGACAGTGACAAAGCCGAGGGGAACATTTTCACTAACTGCCAAATCAAACAAACAGTGCATGTATGTATCTATTCAGCTGAATATGGGCGAATATTTTATACCCCTACATCAGATCGAGGTGCTTGTGTCTAGTCTATATAGGTAGCTTCCCGCTGATGATGTAAGAAAATCATATAATCCAAAAATGTGAGGTAATGAAAATATTGGGATGATGCAATTCTTAAGCAAGCTTCCACTAACACTGTACACTGAGGAGGGGTAATTCCCTGTAATTAATGAGGCGCATGTCTCTAACTAAACACTCGTACGCTGAAGCAAGGCGGGGGTAAGCACCTGCAATCAATGACGCTCTTCCAGGCAACGCATACAGGCAACTTTAAATAAACATTTTACATAATACATGTACATGCATGTACACATGTAGCATGTGCCTGGTGCATGTAAATCCCCACAAATAATAGTTTTGCCAACTCATAGGAAGTCAACTTTGTAGCCTTAAACACAAATTCTACAGCAACGTGGAAGTTTATTAACAATGATCATCAAATAGCGGGGGGTACACCTAATTTTATTTATTTTGAAATCTGTTCCAGGTCCCCTCTCCCCCCCCCCCCCCCCCACACACACACACACACTAGCCAATTACTGCAAGTCACTACTAGTCAGCAATTTCTTGGGAAATGGTTATTTTTTTTAAGCTTCAGGAACCTCTGCTCTCGATCTCCCCAGTGAGGGGGTGAACCCCTGTAATCAGTACACCAACAATGAACCTCTGCTCTCCCCAGTGAAGGAGGGGGTGAACCCGTGTAATCAGTACACCAACAGTGTCCTTCCACTGGGAAGTTTATGCATGCTCTCTGTTTGGAGGAAGGATGTGCAAATACTCAGGAATAAGTAAACTAACAAGAGTTGAAAAGCTTCATGTAAACATTACCGTCTGACTAGCTCGGGATCTACATGTACATGTATACGCAGACACTCACACACACATTAAATCCCTTCCTACAACACTAAAACCACTATCGACACTAATGGAACGTATATATACATGCATGTAGATACATGTACATGTACATACACATGCACACCCACCCTTTCCTACATGTATAATTATCACTATCAACATAAATAGCCCCATGTACAATGTCATATAAATTAATTTCAAATATGGCTATAGAATCAACACCGCAAGAGAATGCCTCTTTAATAATTAATAATAATTTACCTTTGTATTTCCCACGGAGAGGAATATCTGTCCCAGCAGAATGAGAGAGCAGGCGGTCAGCTTGTTCAGGTCACACTTGTTGGACATCACCAGCGTCTCTCGAAGATGACGCCTACGCAATAAGATACATACACACAGACACATGTTACTGATGTATATACATGTAGAGCTATATTCATGCCATAGATTTCGTAATTCGTACATGTACTATAGTGTGGTACCTGCCACGATGTAATTTTTTAAGCCTTGGTAAATATACGATTAATTTGTTCAAAAAGGTCTTTGAAACAAGGACACTCCGTGAATGTTTTTCACAGGAGGGTGGGGGATCATAGCGCGCTCAATTTCCAATCCTAATCCTAGGGGAGGGGAAACCATCCCAGTGCTTTCTCAAGCAAATATACATACATGTATGTGTACATGTACATAATCAAATACCTACACATGTACATGCATGTACCATGCAAAGATCAGACCACCACTAGTCCCTACTGCCTTAGCTTTCAGAAATAGAAATGATAAAATCACTTTCTGAACTCTAGGGAGAACACCATATTGTGTATAATATTGCATATGGATCATCTGATATGGACACTAAAGTTTGTGAAATAATTCATTATCATTTCCTGGTGGTTGTATGGAGACAAGCAAACCCATACACATGTATAATATTATGTTCCACTTCCTCAGCCCAGGGTAATGGGTAATGGACTGTCAGACAATATCAAAGCAACTGAAATTAGTTTAGACCAAACATAGGGTCATTTTGCAAAACACTATTCCCTGAGACAATATTCTTTTTTCTAAAAAACATAAATTCAAAATTTTGGGGCAACCATAATCATAGGTGCCTGCTCAGACTATTACAAGCACAAGTATAATATGCAGGTTGTGAAATTGGCAAAAATTTTCAGGTATAGGTAAATCCACTTACTTTGCATCGTGTAGCTTTAACTCAGTATAGGAGTACAGCCCCTTGACATAGTGAACCGCCGCCTTAAGACTGAGACAGCTAGTGGGAGAGAGATCTGCCTCCAGGGTCTTCATCAACGCAGCTAGCTCCCTCCCCTGATCCCCACCACCAACACCTCCACCCTCCTTCATGTAGCTGATGGCTAGGTTGAGGGTGATGAATAGACGAAGGTTGTTGTCATTAGTGTGCTGTGAGGGAGAGAGAGAGGGACAGATAGAGAGAGAGGGAGGGAGAGGGAAGGAGAGAGACAGAAAGGCTAAATTGTGGGCACACTTAGGTTATTAGCTGCCTGTGTTAATGCATTTGGTAATTACACTACATGCACCTGACATTAGATGTTGACATCATGTCAATGATTCAATCAGGCCAGCAAGAAATTCCATTTTTTAAATTCTTTATAGAATACAGATTTCAAGCAAAGTGCCCAACAAACCACAGCTAGAGTTTGCATACTTTCATGGGAACTGCTAATCAAATAAATTTGAAGTTACATCATATAGGGCAATTAGTCTAATCAAATATTGGGAATTCAAAAGGATAACAAATTAGCACCTACTTTTAAATTTATTTGCTTAGATTAATTAATAATCATCTCCATTTGGTACCTCAATAACAATATTGGGTACACCCCTCTAATTAGGACACTGCCTGTTATCACGCTAAAACAATCCCTAGAATGAGGACCGTGCAGTGTTCTCCCCAGCATATCTAAGGTATATCGGCCCAACAAGCCTTCAGTTCAGAATTCCCTTTGATGTGGGGATAGTGCTAATCCATAAGCTTTGATGTGGCCACAGTCTCCACCCAAGCTATGCTCTACTATCATGCCTTAAACGTCTCCAGGACTGATGGATGTCGATACTGGAGATGTTCCATACTAATAAAAAAAGTGGGTTACACAATGTATACCTGTAGAGCAGTGTGGAACTGTGATATCGCTCTATCCAACCTGTCAGTGGCAAACGCATAAAGACCCTGAAATGGGAGAAAAATAAAAAAAATTACACGTATGTATAGGTATATTAGTCACCGATGATAGACTGAAAACTGTTCTTACCAGTAGAGTGTGGAGAACGGCTCTGTGAGAGAACACTAGATGGGGATGATTATGGCAGACAGTGATCACCTCCTCCAGCTAGAGAGAGAGGGGGGGAGGGGGGGGGGGGGGAGGGAGAGAGAGAGAGAGAGAGAGAGAGAGAGAGAGAGAGAGAGGGGGGGGGGGGGGGAGAGTGGGATATGGAGGGAGAAAGATAATCACAAAATATAGCCTTTCATTAGGGAGCTGTACTATAGGCCCACTACATGTACATGTACATCATCATGCGTACCTTATCAGTGACAGTGTTTGGTTTTCCCTGCATGAGTAGGCAGACTATGGTGTGCTCCAGGAGGTGGGCCCTCAGCACAGACACAATACCAATGGAATCTAACAAAAGGAAGCAAGTACATGTGACGACCTATACCCATACGTTTGGTAAAGGTCATACAGTTGAGCTTGTTAGAGTGACGACCCCTTACCCTTTTGATTACATGCCACTAAGGGTCATCAGCAATACAAACTGCAAACAGTCATTAAAATTTAATTTGCGTATGGAATCTTTCACTTTTGGGCTAGCATACAGGATTCCATAAATTTCTGGAATTCCCGACATGCCATCGCATAAAACAGTACATGCAGTTATAAGATCTCCACCATCGAAAGAAAATTCAATATTAAGGGAAAAGCAGCAACTCTCTTAACTCATGTCAAGGCAAAGTCACCAAAAATTATAGCTCACCACTTTTAGGGGTGACATTCATGAACTGGAACGCCTTGTCAGCATAAGAGAGAGCCTTGTCTGTATAGCCACTCATCACAGAGTGCATCACACTCACCTGGATAAACAGAGGAGGTAATCTAATCAAGGAAGAAGGGGGAGCCCCAGGTAATCAAGGGAGAGCAGCAAAGCAGGGGGAAACTCCAGGTAATCAAGGGAGTTCAGCAAACTAGGAGGGGGGACCCCAGGTAATCAAGGGAGTTCAGCAAACTAGGAGGGGGGACCCCAGGTAATCAAGGGAATACAGCAAAGCAGGGGGAAACCCCAGGGTAATCATGGGAAGCAGCAAAGCAGGGGGAAACCCCAGGTAATCAATGGAGTGCCACAAACTAGGTGGGGGGACCCCAGGTAATCAAGGGAGTGCAGCAAAGCAGGGGGAAACCCCAAGTAATCAAGGGAGAGCAGCAAATGAGGAGGGGAAACCCCAGGTAATCAAGGGAGAGCAGGGCTCTGCACAGGACACTCTGAGTGGTGACTAACTCAAACCACATACAGCATTTTAGTACTCCTACCCCATTAAGTGGTGGTAAATGGTTGAGTGACGTTTGAGGGTAACCACTCCCAACCAGTGTGGGCAGAACCATGGGAGACATTTTTGCATAGTACAATGTCATGCCCAAACAATAGAATACAACTTACTACTCACCAAGTAGACTATGACAAAGGTCTGCTCTCTAGTGAGCCATTGAATGCTGTCAGCAGTTAGAGCCTTACTGCTATCGCCAGAGTTGCCATCAGCTGCTGACTCAGCACCTGTGCTGGTGGTTTCAGTGCTGAGCAGCTTCACGCGCTGTTGAAGCTGCTTCAAGTGAGGCTTAGCAGTCTTGACCTGGGGAGGGAGAGGGGAGAGAGAGAGAGAAAGCGAGAGGGGGGAGGGAGGGGGAAGAGAGAGAGAGAGAGAGAGAGAGAGAGAGAGAGAGAGAGAAAAGGGAAGAGTGGAAGGGAGGAGAGGGAGGGAGGAGAGAGAGAAAGAACAACAAGAACAACAATATTCATATTTAGCACTTTTACAAATAGGATATGTAACCTTGGGTGTGGTCTGACCACAGTTAGCTATAGGTAGTAAAGCAGCCAATAATTACAGTATATCACACATCATGCATACAGTGTATGCTAGAAATTTTTGCCAGGAGAAAATTTTCGCCCATTTTGTCACCTGTTCTCACTGGTGAAAACTTTATCACGCTAATTTTTGTCCTATATTAAAGATTGCACAAAGAATATGGTGACCTTTACCGCATTGGCAAAAATTCTTTTTTTGTATTACAAAGGTAGCTGGGCTTGGTGAAGTTTTTATCCAACAAAAATTATCACGTATACGGTATACAAGCTCTGCTAAAATATTTTTTATTCTGACACTATGGTACTCTGAAACCACGGCTCTTATTCTCACCTGCCCAGCCATTAGGAGATGGGAAACTTGAATGACGAGGTAGAACGTCCTTATGAGGTTCTCCTTGTCGCCACGGTAACCTTCAATGACGGAACTGGTCTGGCTCAACACTTCCCCAGCCTCTTGGTAGCGGTGATGAGTCAGCAAAAACTGAAACAATGAATCAGATAATCAACTAAAAATACATTACTGATGCATTAGTGTGGTATACACTGTTGCAATCCAGCTACATGTACCCTGGGGTCTATGCTATTCTATATATCCCCCCCCCCCCACTTACTTTCAACTATCATAAACCTCTTGAGCAAAATAAATGTATATCTTATCAATAAAGACCCAAATGAATGTGAAGGCCTCCATTACTTTTATACTAGCCTGAACTATCACATGCAATGAATAATGTATAAGTAATGTATTTGTGGGTTAACTTACAGCTCCTTTGTAGAGCATACAGAGTAGCCTAAAAGAGAGAGACAGAGAGAGAGAGAGAGGGGGGGGGGGGGGGAGAGAACAAGGTAATATCTGGCACTGTTAGCAATACAGAAATTAGATCAAATTATGTACATCGTACAACATTCTCAACTACAGGGAAATATGCATAGCTATAATATTATTATAAGTACATTTATGCATTAATTATATGATAGATCTTCATAATTGAAGGGGGTATGGTCAAAATTAATGTACCTACTGCATTAGCTAAAAGCTCGCTATTTCTCTTACATAAACAAACGCCTCATAATACATAAAGGGTCAATGTTAATCTACCCCCCCCCCCACTCCACTATCACTCACCTTGCATATGAGGCGTCCACCTGCCGTGCATAGTCAACACACCTATCCAGGACGCTGACCACGCCCCTCTCGTCTCTCTCGCACACGTGTATGTCTGCGAGTTGCAGTAGCAGCCTCATATGCCAGTACGGATGGCGGATGCTGTTATCCAGTTTGCTTCGGATAAGGCTCTTAGCCTGAGGGAGGGAGCGCTGTTCGACCAGGATGCGAGTGGAGACGCTGGTGGCTTCGAAACGGATCTCTTCGAGGTTGGCGGCAGATTGAGTCACTAGTGCCTATATTAGAGGAGTATTAATGATCGTTTACAAGAGATATGTTCAATCGAATACTTTAGTATTGTTCCCTATACACTGTATGTACCGCATATATAGCCAGAAATATTGGCGGGAATTAAATTTGGCGGTTAAGTCCAGAATCGCTATTGCAAGAATATTAGCGGATTTAAATTTGGTGGTTCGGCACAGGATCGTCATACATATATATGTGAGTAGGAAATTTCGGCAGATTTTAATTTGGCGGTTATAATCTAGACCATCAAACTTCCAAATTTAATTCCCTGCCAAATTTTCCAGGTATACGGTATGCACATTTTAGAAATTCTAGGTTGTGACCTCAAAAGTGGGAAATTTCTGTGCTGCCCACTGAGAGGAGAAAGGGAGGGGGTGTGGTGGATGGGTGCTGATGGTGTAGTGGAATGGGAAATAATAATATGGGCGGGGTCATATTTGCAATAAAAAAGATTTATTAATTTTTAAACTGCAACTATACTTAGTGCTATTTATATAATTATTTAATGTGGGGCAAACTATTGATACACGTGAAATCTTTCACGCTGACCTCTGTATGATCGTCCCCCATCCCCAACACTTAACATATGCCATAGGTCGGGTTTTGATTGCGAGTATCTATTAGTTGCGAATTGCGAGTTTTTCTACGATTCGCAATTAATAGATTCGCAAACATAAACATGCACGAATACTACAGTACGGTATGGGGTCGTCCATCGCAATTATTGGATTCGCAATTTGGCCAGACTTGACTAGAACGCAATCATTAAACTACGCAATTAAAACCCGTCCTACGGTAACTTACAGCTTGATGCAGCTGCTCTCTGGCCTCGAGCAGGTTATTGGTGTGGTGGTAATAGAGTAGGCCAAGCTTGAGCCTAGTCCTGGCCTCGATCCTGGGTGGTGGCTTGAGGGAGAGGACACCTAGAAGACAGCGAACCGACTCACGGACGTTTTGAGGAGTCAGGGAGAGGTAGTACTCTGACATGGCAAGAAGGGTGGACACTGTGGGGCTGAGGGAGGGAGAGAGGGAGAGAGAGAAAAGGAGAGAGAGGGGGAGGGGGGAGGAAGAGAGAGAGAGAGAGGAGAGAGAGGGAGGGGGGAGGAAGACAGTTGAATATGTATGAGTACACTTAAAATATATACACACAAATTTGTGCATATAAACACAGTATGTACTATGAATTAAGGCTATGGACAATAACAATAACTTGGTTGCTGATGAATAAGGTGGTACTAAATAATTATATACACCAAGCAACAAAACTTATATATCAACAGCATTAATATTTGGTGTATATATGAGCAAGGGAAGGGACAATATTCAAATACACTTACTCATGACTGGAGCCTTCGTTATCGACCTCCATACCTCCTGAACACTGCAGGTGGGCATTATATAGAATGACAAACACGCCGTATTACAGCTATAGAGCGACAAAACGCTCTATCATAGCTAAATGTGAACCTACCTTAGCCTACAAGCGTGGAGGTCGGAAGAGGGAGAGAGACGGGCACGGAGAAACAACAGTAAGCGATGATAAGTTCGCGCCCAAAAAATATTGATTATGAAATTTCTCAAATTCTGAGGGCAGCGTACGAGTAATTAGAACTGCACACGTG